>JADLZL010001519.1:0-61849 GCA_015844335.1 Chrysopogon serrulatus
TGTTGGGTAGCTAGTTGCAGCAATGTATGAGTAGCAGTATGTATCTGTGACCTGGCTATGTATCCCTGAACTTGATGATGTGTTTTGGACAACATTTGTGTTCCATCTGGGAACTTGCTGATCAATTGGTGTATGACTGGCAGGATGAGTAGCATGCATGTTTTTTTCCACCAAATCCATCTGTACAACAATGCAACCAAGCGGATATTTTTCCACCAACAGAGGGGGCAAGTCTAACCTTGTCCGTCGGGAAACGGGGAACAGGGCCTCGGACACCAGGTAGAACAGCCTCTTCACCGCGGCGGCGCCTTCAACTCCCGTCGGAGCTCGAGGAAGAAGAAGAGGGGAACGGCGAGGGAGAGAGTGAGAGTGAGGGGGGCAGACGGCGTGGGGACGGGGGCGTTAAGTGGATAACGGCGAGGGCAATCAGGTCATTTCGCATGCCCGGACGAGCGGCAGCTGCCAACATCCACGCTGGCACGCTGATTTGGCGTGACACGTCAGCAAAAATGACAAGAATGTAGGGTTGTCACTGTTTTCGGTGGCAAACTTGTAGGAGCCACAGCTGGCATCTGGAGAGTGGGCAACGATAACGGTGGCAAATAATTAGAAATCCCCGCGTGAGGATGCGCCCGCAGCTCCGCGGTTTTACACTTGCCTTTCCCCACAGCAACGACCAACGCTCAGCTAGTGGCCTGAACCAAAATGGTTATGGTTATGGTTATGACGCCCAAACCATATCGTAACCTTACTATGCTATTAAAAACAAGCATGTAATCGATCTAACACAATTTTTTATAGTTTTGATTGATTCAGACTATTGACGAAATTTGGGCCCATATGATTTGAATAAAATGGAACAACTCTGTCCAAGTCAATACATGGCGGGGGCTGTAGTACAACCATGGACTTCCTTTAGAGCATTTATATTCTTTCTTAAGCCCATTCTTTAAATTTTCACTTGGAGAGTTATTATAATAAAAATTACTCTATATCTCTCTACCATCCACTTGCTCATATTTTGGAGAGCCATCTTTGCTTTTCTATCTTCAGTTAGTGAGAAGCCAGGAATCTTTAGAGATCTGGCTGAATATAAGCCATTAAAAGAAAACTTTTCATGAAAATAGTATTGTGCTTCTCTAAACTAAAACAAAACAAATCTAAATCTCCTACCATTTGTTCAGTTTCTTGCAGTTCTAACTCTACTTTTAGGCAAATGAATATATTTATAATATTCATAAATTATTTAAAGACCATCGTCTTTACATGTGAGCAGAGCGAGCAAACTCCATTAAGCTGACTGGTTGAGTTACTAATCTGAATGAGCTACTTTACTGACGGCGGACACAAGAAATTATTAGTTAGGCAAGTGACAGCCAACCTCCTCGCGCCTGATCGAATTACCAAAGAAATTAACATCGACCTTTTTATCCTATATATATAGCCATGCAGGGTCATATTCGTACCATGACTGGCTATGTTTGCACGATAAGGATACTCTCGTCTCTTGTCAAAGAAAAAAAGAGTCGCGTCAAACGAAGTTGCCAGATTTGGCTCTGGTTTAGTTCAACTTAAGCCTTGTTTAGATGGAGGTTACCAGAGTGACTGGCTATGTTTGCAGGCTCAAAAATAAGGACAACCTCTCGTTTTTTATTTGTCAAAGTGGAAAAAAAGAGTCGCGTCAAACGAAGTTGCCAGATTTGGCCTGGTTTTTTATTTATAATTTATTGGTTTAGAGAGAAAAAAAAACTTACTAGTAGCTTCTTCCATCGTTATTATGTCAGAGATCCAACCACAGGATAAGTCAGAATACATAATTCCTCGATCTTTAGGCCACCTCGTCACATGGCAGACCAGACCGACGCAGAACACCGCCGCCGCACGGGGCAAGCAAGCGCCCCTGCGCCCGCCAAGTTTTCACCAGCCGAGGTAAACTGGAAGTGGAAAGGGACCTGGGTGGCGCGGCCGCACGCCGGCACGCGGCATATATAAGCAGCAGCGCTGCAGTGTCCGGCTGCCGGCAGTCACCGCAAAATCCTCCGCCCTCCGTATCCGTAGTACTAGTAGTCCGTAGCCGTTTCGTTCATTCGCTTTCCAATTTCCTTTCTCCTCCTTCCTTAAAAAATCGGCCACGGTTATTTATCTCTCTCGGCCCGCCCCGCTCCGCTTTCCTAATCCGCGAGAGCTGGGGCGAGATCGAGAGACCTAGCTAGAGCGCCGCTGTGAGGGCCTTAGGCGAATGGCGGTGGAGGAGGCCGCGGAGAGCTGCGGCAGCCACGCCGCGGCCGCCGCTGCGTCCGGAGGCGGCGGCGGCGGCCGCGGCGCGGCGGGGCCCGCGACGTCCTCGTCATCGGCCGCCGCGGCGGCGCAGGCGCAGGCGCGGAAGCAGCAGCAGCACCACCACCACAAGCTCGAGGTGTACACGGAGGTTCTCCGCCGCCTCCACGACGCCGGCTTGCCCGACGCGCGGGCGCCCGATTTCGAGGACGAGCTCTGGAACCACTTCAACCGCCTCCCCGCCCGGTACGTGCTCGCTCGTGCGACGGCCCTTCTTACTCCGGCAGTGACGTGGCGCGATTGCAATTCGCGCTCACCAGTGCTTTTCGCTGCGGGCGGGCGGCGCGGTATGGGCTGGGCTCACCTGGATTCGCTTGGTTTGTACAGGTACGCCATGGATGTGAACGTGGAGAGGGCGGAGGACGTGCTCACGCACAAGCGGCTTCTGGAGCAGGCCAAGGATCCGGCTCAGCGCCCGGCTTTCGCGGTGCGGGCCGTGCAGGTGATGATTTTCGAATGCGATTTGAACAGCACTTAAAACTAGTTATAAAGTAGACAAAGTCAAGCACATGTTTTCCTCGTTTATTAATTCGGTTTTTACCGACTAGTATTTATCTTAGTGGGCTGTCACCCACTACTGCAATGGAGAATTCCGGTCCTTGCTGTACTTATGTCATCTGTGTGAAGGCTGGACTGCTTGACTCACTTGGAGTTGTGTCCTTATCGTCTGTTGCCTTCGAAACAAAAACGAGCACTTTCACCTGATTACCTTTTTTAGTGGACTGATCTTCCACTGAGATGAGCTCATTGCTTTATCTTGCTACTTTTGCTATGAAAGTCCAACAGATCCTTCTGAGCTCTTCATTGCCAAAAACATCATGGTGTTGCATTCGATGCCTTGCTGTTTAGGTTGAGTAGTCAGGGTACTGGCTGCACAAACGGGACATTTCATTATGTTCTATAAGCTGAAGCTTGTATGGATTTCACGCTACTTCAATATCTCAGATTTGGGTTCTCTTGCGTGCTGACCGTGTGATATTGTATTGAACTATCGGTACAAACATTTTGTGTTTAGGCATTTCTCTGAAAATTTGATAGTTCCAATTGTTCAATGTCTATGCATGTTGTGTTTTTGACCAAGTAACAATAGCTACAAATTAGAGTTTAACCTTTCCACGAGTGTCAGTGCCCTTGTTTTAATTGATAGTATGTTATTCTTCCTGAATTTCAACTCTTAATTTTGCACATAAAGTCTGTTCTTTTCTTTTTTACTAGCTACTAAATTAGCAATTAATATATGAATGCCTTCAACTATTGCTGCATTATCCTTATTGCAGTCTTCATTCATTAGGTATCTCCAATTCTTGATGGGAATCAGACTGATGCTGATTCGAACACTGCAGGGGAGGAAGTCGCTTCAAGACTGTTGAACAGGCAGCAAAGGTACCTGTGTTGTCTCATCTGTCCAATACTTTGGATTATATCAGCAAATGACAATTACTTTGCATTGCTGCTATGCACATATACTGGCTCGTTTCATGTGATCTTTGTTTAACATGTATGACTTGTTTCCAGCATACATCCTCCTCCTGCGTTCGGTTCTTCTACAAATCTTGAGGCCCTTGCTCTTGAAGCTAGCAAGTCTTATCAAGATCATGATAGCACCTCTGACGATGGTCGATCTCTGTACAGGTGCTCTTTGCTTCTAAACTCTAGTCTCTAGGTACCTTTATATTATAATATTCTATTCTAGAGCACCTTAGACATCCCACCATTTTTTTCAATTAAATTGAACAAGGACTTGAACCCTGCCAGCTAGGTGCAAATTTGCTCCCTAGCCAGTGTCCAGCAAGAGTACACGAAAATAAAACGACCCCTGGGGGCAAGACCTCCCTGAGGCATTGATGGAAAAGTAGAAGATTCTCTTCCCTAGTGTCAAGAAAAGGCCATGAACCCCATCTGTCCAGGATGTGCCACTAACAGCAAGGACATATACCTGCAGCTGCATATCGCGCTGCAACCATTGGTGGACCACATATTTCACTGAAAATAGCTTAGTGAGTGGGTTTTTTTGGGTGACAATGGGATGATCTATTTACAGGAAGTGTTTCCTGCCAGTTACCTTCTATTTTATCGTATTCAACCATAGTTTCATATTTAAATTTTTGTAACTTGTGAGTTAATGCTGACATGGTATAAGAAAAGTTCAATTACGTTCTTGTCCTTAAAGTACTTGTTTCTCTGCAGATACAATAGTTTTATTGTTTGTCATTTCAGGCCCATGCATGAAATCACCTTTTCAACCATTGACAAGCCAAAAGTTCTTAGTGAGGTAAACCTTTGTACAGTTGGATTTCTCATAGGATGATTTATATCTTCAAAAGTTTTGTACATATATATTTGTCCTTCTGCACGCATACACTCTCATTGATATCTCACTACCTCTACTTGAGTTAATACATTTGATATTTAGTAGAGTTAGTCTTCTTATCTATTGGTGTAGTGATATGAAATTTACTGATACTGACAGCTGACATCTCTGCTCGGTGAGCTTGGTCTAAACATTCAAGAAGCACATGCATTTTCAACAAATGATGGCTACTCACTTGATGTCTTTGTTGTTGTTGGTTGGCATGATGAGGTATTCACTAACTGATTCTTTTATGGTTATCATTTTCCCATGCCTAATGAATCTTTTGTGTCTTTTCAATATATATAGCCTTTGTGTATATCTTTCAAAGATAAAGTCAGAGAGCAAGAGTTCTCAGAATACTGCTTGTGAAGTTAAGGCATAAGATATCCGCACAATAGTTTATAATATGGTTTAGCGTTTTTAGTTGATGTGGTCTAAGACAGATAAGAAGTCTCTAGTAATCATGAAGTTTACCTATTTGATGGAATTGGGTTGCTAATTTCGTGTATGTGAATGAGAACCTGTGACTAGCATCATGGTTCATGGATCATTCAACATATATCGATCATGTAATCAATGAACTTCCGATACTTCAGAGCGAGAGCGTGGTTGTGATCTGCACTTTTTTTTGTTATTTTCTCAGTCTCTTACTATTTATTTACCTGTTAATTTACTTAGGAAACAGAGGATTTAGTAGAAGCAGTGCAGAAGGAGATTAGTAGGATTGAAGAGGTAAAACAAACTTATTCATTGTGGACTAGTTGAGCCTTAACTGCAACAATTTGTTCTGTATCCTCATTTTTCTACTTTGGTTTGGATTCAACAGACACAACCATGGTCTTCATCTCATTCATGGTCTACTCCAGTTGAAAACATGCAGATTGCTGAGAATTCAGCAGCTGACCATGTTGAGATACCAACAGATGGTGCTAGTGAATGGGAAATTGATGTAAAACTGCTTAATTTTGGGAATAAAGTAGCATCAGGATCATATGGTGACCTGTGAGTGTTTGTTGCTAGTTATCATGGAAATAAAATGCCTTTTGAGATTTTTTTTGATGTAACAATATGTTTCTGTTTCCAGTTACCGGGGTACATATTGCAGTCAAGATGTTGCTATTAAAGTGCTGAAACCTGAGAGAATAAATGCAGACATGCAGCGCGAATTTGCTCAGGAAGTATATATTATGAGGTGGTTACCACACACTCAACTGTGTTTCATCTTGTATTACAAGATGGGTTCTTATTGTGATATTGGTAGTCTGTGGCATGCTAATTAAATATACCTTCAAAGTTTCTGTGGTTGCAGTTGGTCTTATTTTACCTTATTTCACTTAATCTTATTTCTTCTATAATGATTACTATACTACAGTCACTTCATCATTTATGTCGACATCTCTTCATGGTCATTTACCTGCCAACATCTTATGTTAACAATCCTTTTATCTGCATGCTGATTGATCTCTCGTAGAATGAGCCTAGACTTGAACTTCAAATGCAGGATGTAACTGGATGAATGCACCACCTTTTTATGACAAAAATCACCCCGTAGACTGCTTCCCTGACACTGCTTTTTTATGTACTACTTTGCTGAGTATGTTTTTGGATTTTAGGAAGGTCCGTCACAAGAATGTTGTGCAATTTATTGGTGCTTCCACTAAACCCCCAAATCTATGTATAGTCACAGGTACGGTTGAAGAAAATGGTCGTATCAAGTTGTCCATTTTCTTGTTGTGATAGTAATCGACTAATCATGATAATGAGTGAACGATCTTATTTTCCTCTCTTCCAGAATTTATGTCCGGTGGAAGTGTGTATGATTACCTCCATAAACATAAAGGTGTTTTCAAACTTCCTGCTTTAGTTGGAGTTGCAATGGATGTATCAAAAGGCATGAGCTACTTACACCAGAATAATATTATTCATCGCGATTTGAAAACAGCAAACCTTCTGATGGATGAAAATGGGGTAAGTAATCTAATCAGGCCATTTAAAATGCGGAGTTGCTCCTGTTTCATGTGGATTTCGTTTCACTCAACACTTTAGCTTCCTTCTACACTTTCAGATATGTGAAATACATGTATTGTTTGTGACAAGTTCCTTTTGCCTCAATGGCTCTTCATGGCCAAGAAGAGTTTCTACTGTACCAAATCTAGGACTGGATACATTTGCCTGGCTTACTTTTATTAGCTTCTTTCTGCAGACTGTTAAAGTTGCCGATTTTGGTGTAGCCCGTGTTAAAGCTCAATCTGGAGTTATGACTGCAGAAACTGGTACTTACCGTTGGATGGCCCCAGAGGTAGTTCTTTATTTTTATTAGCTTTGCTACCTTTATCATTTATCACTGCCAATGATTATATATTTGTATTAAATAAATGTGATCACGAAACACCCATGCTCTAAGTTCATCTTCATGTCGTGTGCTTAAGATGTGAATGAAAGCAACGAATTTCCTCGTAACATTGAGAGAAGTGAAAATTCCTTATTAGTTATTACTAATTGATTGTACCACCATAAAAGATCAAATTGTTTCTTCAAAAGAGTGATTTGCAACAGGTCTTTTAGCAGTATACTAAATCCCTACCCATCAAATAATTATCTGAAATTATAAATGATATATGAAAAAGCTGGACCAACCTAGGGTGGACAGGTGGCTTTATTAAAAGAAATAGGCATCTGAATTCACCTCAAGATAACTTGAACTTGGGTGGTCTGGCCATCTGAGCATACCACAACCTCAACCAAATAAAGATGATATGCAGTAAAGTATTTGGTGAATGAAGAATCATGAGGACTTCCATGCAATTGTATACTGGTAGTTTCGTACTGCTATCTTATGGCAAGTGGAATTGGCTCTGGACCAGTCTATGGCAAAAAATTTTTGTTACAGTATGTTGTAGTGGTATTGAGTACCTTCGGAATGATCACAAGCTTTGGACTGCAGTGGACTCGAGAAATAGAGCTGTCCAGTTTACTAATTTTTCCACAACCACAAGTGGTATGTCGCTTAACAAAATCTTACATACTTGCAGGTCATAGAGCACAAACCCTATGATCACAAGGCTGATGTTTTTAGTTTTGGAATTTTGATGTGGGAACTACTCACAGGGAAGGTATGTGCACTAATCTTCTGTTATTGAATTCATTAATTATGCTACCTTTCTTTTTTGAAATGAGTTATTAATTGGTATCTCATCTATTTCTGCAGATTCCTTATGAGTACCTGACTCCACTACAAGCAGCTGTTGGTGTGGTGCAGAAGGTAAAAATCAGCAGCTTCATTTTTTTATCTTTCTGTCTTCTTTGTCTAAAGTTCTCGTTTCTAAGTGGAATATGCCCATTTTGTCCTTTTAATCACATTTTTAAGAACAAGGAATAGCCTTAACCACATTCTACTGTGATAGAATAACCGCATGTCTTTGAATCCGTGTCTTTTTCATGAAATCATGCAGATGGTTAGGTACATAAATGATTCAAAGAACATATTTTCGTGGAGTTTTGCTTGAACACTAGCGAATATTTAGAATGAATGAGTGAATGACAATGGGATCCCAATGACAATAGATTGGGCATCTTTGCCACAGATGTAGAACTTTCTCACCCCTGCACTGTAGAGAGATGAAATAGGATTGCAGCATTGATTCCTCTAATGTGTTAAGTTTCGTTCACAGGGATTACGGCCTACAATTCCGAAACATACTCATGCAAGGCTTTCTGAGCTTCTTCAGAAATGTTGGCAGCAGGACCCTGCTCAAAGACCAGACTTCTCCGAAATATTAGAAGCTCTTAAGAGAATAGCAGAAGAGGTATGTGTTAACACCTAATCCTATACTTACAGGAATAGGAGCTTATGCTGACGTCAGCTCGTGTTGCAGGTCGGAGACGAGCACGAGGGGAAGCACAAGGACAGAACACTGGGTGGCTTGTTTTCAGCTTTCAGGGGGAGGAGCCATTGAGACACGGTTGAAGACGTGAAATGTACATGGCCTCGATCCATCCTGAAGGACCTGAGCTACAACCAGCGCCTTTTCCTCGCACGTCAGCACCAGTACGCAGAAATACATACCTTCTGCAGCTGCAATTGACTGAAGTGGCAATTTTTAGCTGCAGCCGTCGTTTTCTGCCTATCTGCTTGTTATTCCTGAGTTCCATTACACAATGTAACATAGGAGAGGAAGCTTGGGAACTGTACATCATCATCAGTCTGATTTCTCCAACAGAGTGTAATCTTGCTGCAGATGAAAATAATAAGCCAGATTCCGGCCGTGGCATGATTCTTTCAAGATTTCATCTTTTAGAATCTTTTCTTTTACGTACCGTCATTCTTTTCTGGACATACTCCATCCCTCCTTGGTGTGGAATCTTGAGTTTGCTGAACAACGGAACAAGGCACCTGCATCTGCAAGGGCTCTGCTCAGAACAAAGTCGGGTTCTATGCTAAGTTTTTGTTCCCCGGTTTCCGTGACTAAAAATGATATTTTAATTTATTCTCAAAAATGGAAAAAAAAAAAACATGTGTAGATGCTTAATCTTCGTCTGACAGTTAAACCCTAATGATTCGAGGAGTAGCACAGAAAGAGCCATTGTGATGCCATACTTACACCAGCGGCGATGCTTTGCTTTTCTCTTTTGCTTGATGAAAGGGACCAGGAAACGAATAGAGACATGTGGGATCACACAGTTTCTTTGGTTCGTTCCTTTTGTTTATCACGTGATGAAGCGAGAAAACACGCGGTTGTTTTACTGGTCTGTGCAATGGTTCGTTCCTTTTGTTTATCACGTGCAGCTCTGGCAGAACAAAAAAAAAAAAAGCCATATCGTATATACTAGGTCTGCCGCCTGCTAGGATTCTTCTGCTAAAGCTAGATGTTTCACTTAGGCAATGGTTAGGACATGTTTTCGATGGAATATCTCATCTTGTCATGGCGTTTGTCATGACGATTAGTTTAAAGTCAGTCAGAAGAAAGACAATCTTATTCTAGAATACTCTCTAGATTAGGGATGACTTTGCCTGAGAATCAGACGAACAAAGTTAAAGGAAAATGGGGCGTCAGTTGTTGGACAAGCATGTGTGCTGTGGTGAGCTCGGAGGAAAAAGAGAAGGGCAGTGGCGCCCAACAACTGACACCCCATTTCCCTTAACTTTGTTCGCCTGATTCTCAGGTAAAGTCATCCTTGATCTAGAGAGTATTCTAAAATAAGATTGTCTTACTTCTAACTAACTTTAAACCAAACGCCATGACAAGATGAGATATTCCATTGAAAACGTGTCCTTTAAACCACTGTCTAAGTGAAACATCCAGCTTTAGCAGAAGAATCCTAGAATAAGGTACGCGCTTGCATTTGTGCTTGTATACTCAGTTGTTGCCTAAGTACCTTATTCTAGAAAAGGAGTGCAAGCATGACGGCAGCGGGCCAGATCTAGAGGGTAGAGCTTGCGTAGCGCTCCTTTTCTAGAATAAGAGCAATTCCAGTGGACCTCCTAAACAGACTTCTATTTTAATTTTTAGGAGTTCAAGTAAAAAAAAAACAATTCCAGTGGGCTTTAGACTCATTTTAGGAGGACTCCCAAAATATAGTTTTAGACCCCTAGGAACAGGAGGACTCTATCCCTCCCCTAGCAATAGGGTCTTGGGCTGGAGTTGGAAACAAATTTGGGTCCCTATTTTTTATAGGCCAGCATACAAATGAAAAAACTAGGGTGCCCAATTTGCATGTTGGGCTGGAGTTGCTCTAAGAGTGCTCATCGGTCTAGGGAAGGGCACCGCCGATGGATACACGTCGCCACCTGTGTTCCGTACAAGTGCAGGGAAGAAACGTCCCAAATGGCTGGACAAGAATTGGGTCTAAGGTGAATATTTTGGGGCTCAATCAAATTTTGGGCTCTAGTTGAGATTTTGTTAGAGCATATTTTTTTTTATCTAAGACCTTATATTTAACTATTAGGTTCCATGCGAGTGCAGGAAAGAAACGTCCCAAATGACTGGATTGGGGCTAGGGATGACCCAACAGGAATTGGGTCTAAGGTAAATATTTTGGGGCTCAATCAAATTTTAGGCTCTAGTTGAGATTTTGTTAGAGCATATTTTTTTATCTAAGACCCTACCCTCTCCGTCTTTTTTTAATTGTCGCTTGCGTTTTCTAGTAAACAAATGCCGACAATTTTAATAAATACTAAATATCATCGATCAAGTATCATAATTAGTATCATCGAAAAAATCTTTAAATCTATTTTTAACAAATTTATTTGGAGACATAAATATTATATATATTTTTTTTATAAAATCAAGTCAAACTTATGGCATGACGATAATTAAATATGGACAGAGAAAGTATATTTAAGGCCGGAGATGCTCTTCTAAGTCCAGCTTAAACGGCTCAGGCCCGGCGGCCCAATGTCTTCCTCCACTCACGGTCTCAATTCCCCAAATCTCGTCTTCGCCGTCGCCGTCCACGACGGTGGTTAAATCCTCCGTATACTTCCTCCTCGCCCGTCCCCGGCCTCTGTGATATACGATGCGTCTTCGCTCCAGTTCCTCGCCTCCAGCGAGCTCACCAGTCTCCTCTCTTAATCCTCAACACCCCCCCCCCCTCTCTCACCCTCACACCCCCCCGCGGCGCGCCCCCTGCATGAGGTGTTTGGACTGCTCGTCGCCTGCGAGGCTCGGGCTATTATTCTGCCTAGACAGCCGCTGCCGCTCTACTACTCTATTGATAGCGATAGTTGTTCGCTTAATGCTAACCTACTATAATCCGTCCTTTCAAGAGTGCCATCTGTCGGTCGGTACCATCTGTAGCTGGCTAGTTGCACAACACCTTGCACGCACTTGGGGACTCCATTCCAAACTTCATTTCAAAGTGGTGGTGATTGGTGAATTATGGAGGTTAGTTTCTGGGTCACTGCTGTCTTTGGGATGCAATGTCTTTTGTTCTCACTGGTGGCATGCTTCCATGGCAATCATGGAAGTTCCAAAGGTGCTTTATGTTCTTTGGGAGTTGGTACTGCAAACTGGGGCACGGCATGGCCTTGTTTCCTTCGAGGGCCAGGAAGCATAAAGGTTTGTCTATGTATGATTTTGTGATTCCTGGGCTCATCCCGGCACACTGTAGCACTGTACACCAATGAGATTCCTTATATAGCAAGCGTCCTTTTGCAGGAACCTTTTTTTTTGGGTCCGGTGTTAGCTTTGCAGGGACTTATGGCCTTTACAACAGGTATCATAACCATGCAGAGTTTGCTGCACTGCTGAAGAATTAATAATCACCGCACCAGAAAATCCTGATCAAGTGAATCAACTTCTCTGAAATGTTACAAACTCATCAGAGAGTTTCAGGCCTGGAGGGGAGGTTCATATTAATGAAATAAGACCAACTTACATAAACGAATGGAGATTTTATCTTCTTGTCAGCCAATGGGACAGGTTGATGGAAAATGACGGAAAGGAGGCTAGCATAATGAGAATGTCGACAGTTCCACTCACTTTGACGGACATGAGCTTTTGAACAGTGACCAGTGCCAGTTCCTTGGTATTCTGGGCTCAAACGCCAGTACACTATTGATTAAGAACTGCAGTTTACTTAAATGAACCATTTTTAAGCTGGAACTCATGTACATCAGAAATTGTCACAAATTTTGTGCTTGTTACTTCTGGGTTTACGTTGTATACGTAATGTAAGAACAGGATTCTTGTAAATTTTAAACAATTGCTTTTTTAACTGGGCATACTATTACTTGTACTGTTTGTGATGCCCATCCTATGTTGTTCTTTATTATTCATTTGCTTTTGAGAAGGAAAAGGCTGTAATACCCATAGTTTCTCATGTTGAACAAGGCACTTGCTGCTCAATTCTACTCTGAACGAAGATGAGTAAAGTTGCAAGCTCTCTTGTGCCCAGATTTTGTTCCTGCACTTCTGCCTGAATGGAGATACGTGATATATTATTGTATTAGCCTGAAATGATGGTCATCCATCCTGTTAGATGGGTTGTGGACTGTGGTACTCTTAGAGGTATGCTCCTGATACTAAACTTTCACTATTAGCATTGCTTTTCTGCCCCTGTAATAGTCCTTGTTCTCTGATGAAAGATCCAAGGAATGAATAAAGTGGTTATGCAGCTGATAGGTTATTGCCTTTAAGCTTTAGCTCTTTGCATCTGTCCTCTGATTGCATTATTTATAAGGCATTCCTACAGGATTTTATTATACTTTACACTTTACTGCTGAGGTTGTGCATGCTGCCCGAATTTCAGATAAAACTTTTTGTAGATGATAACAAAACATATATTTACTGTTCTAATCTTGTGAGGTTGCTAATATTTATATTTAACACTGTCATTGTTCTTTTTTAATTTGATGAAAGTGAGCTCTCTTTTTATGTCGTAACATTTTAAGAAACATGACATCGCCCATAAGTGCCCAATCTCATTTAGTGTGTGCTGTAGTACACTCCTCTGTTTACCAAACTAATATTTTTAGATATGATGTAGCTTTTCTGTTACTTCATCGATATTTGCATAGCTTTATCAGTAACTAGTTAATTATAGGGTGTCCTATGATTAGGTTCCTGAAAATATTGACCATATAAATTTCTTGGTGGTAAATTCAATTCTACAGAACATATTAAGAAGATAGGTTTGTGTCATAGCTTAGAGGTCAACTTCTACCGACTCAGATTTTGTTTGCTTTAGCTTTTGCTTTTCTCTTTCTTTTTTCTTGCTCCTTTTATCTATATAATCTGTTCTGTTCTCATCCTCCATTGGTTTCCTTTTCTGTTCACACTTTAAGCATCTTCTCTTTGCTTGATGAGAGAGGCAGGGAACCTAATATATTTGAGAATGAGGGAGTTATATGTTTACTTCCACACCATTTCAGCATCGTAACCTCTGTTCATGCCACCATGGTAGGGCTTGGTATTGGAGCACCAATTGTACAGGTTTATCATGAGAAATCTTTTGTCTTACCTGATGTTTCAAGGGTGCTTGCTTGCCTTTATGAGAAGGATGTCAAGTTTGAGACTCACACAGCCTCTTACAGGAGCCTACTCAGATTGCAGGTATTTGGAGTCTCCAATTCTAGTATTTTTTTCTGGCAGGAAGAATATGTTCGAAGCTGCGAGCAATTAATCTTGTTATTGCAACCATACTGCAGGCATCATCACAAGCTCCAGTTCCATTCTATGATGGCCCTACTTTTCTAGAAGGTAATACTTCATTTTTGGCAAAATAACTTACAATTCCATGCTGGATAATATTCAATTTGCATTTGATAAAAAAGGCAAGTGAGCTTGGTACTAGGAGGTAGGTTGTTTATTAGTTATTGCTAGGAAATTGTCAGAAAGTTGTATATATGGCTACCCTGGCATAAATTTGGACCAATGTATTATCTTATCAGCATTTCTCACTTAAATATATTCTTGATCCTTCTTGTTCGCCAAAAATGGAGAGGGATTTTCATCATATCGTGTATGCATTAATTTTGGTATTGTATCTAGTTTCCTGCTGGTTCAAAGTGTGTGCCAACCAATTCTCTAAAATTAGCCAATGCACTAGGTCACTCTATCAGTAAATAGAATTTAGAGATTTATGTCCATGAAAAGCTTTACTGAACTTGTTTATAAGCTGGATTCATGCAAGCTTTACTTAAATGTTCCTTTGCAGCAAATATCGGCCAGCAATGAATCATTAGTGTATATATATTTCTGATTAATAACGTGTAAACACATGGATGCAACTCTGAGAGGGCATAAGAATTGGTTTTCAGTTGTATTGAATTTGACAGTACATTTATATACTCAATTCCAGATTATAGATTGTTTTAGTTTTGTCCCAAATCAAATTTCTCTAACTTAGCCTACAAGCTTATAGAATTTCTGAAAACAAGCCTGCTCCCTTCCTTTCTTCACTTCTTGGATAGAGCAGTGAGCATAGTTTGACCCAGCCTGCCTCAGGCTACCTGTTTTCTTCTCTGTTGCTGTTTTTGTTCTGTTTCTGCTGTATCGTTGGTTCTTTTTGGTTTAATAAATCAACAATGGGGGCTTCCCCTGGTGTTTTTTTTTTTGGGTCAAAAAAATATTCTCTAACTTTGACCAAGTTTTAGAATAATGCTCAAACATCTACAACATCAAACTAGTTTCATTAGATACATTATGAAACATATGTTGGTAGTGCATTTATTTGATATTTTAGATGTTAAAGTAGTTCTTTTCAGTGAACTTGGTCGGAGTTAAACAAGTTCGGCTTAGAACAAAGCTAAAAAGACTTACAATTTGAAACAATGAGTATATAATATTGCCTGGTTATATCATTTTTAGTCTTTCAAGATTCCAAATTTGGACATATACTTATTTTTTAAATAGTGACATATACTTGAGAATAGCAACTGAATGACAATAGCTTAATGCATTTTGACCATGTAGAACATTAACGTAGCTCTACAATTGCCTAAAAAGTAAAAACATATTATATTCCAAAGAGTTTATCTTTTTTGTTATCTTATTTGCGGACATGCAGTTGGATGCAATAGGGTTAAAACAAAATATGTGCACCCTTTTCCTGCTCCTGAGGGTTTTAAACCACCTCTGATTTGTCTATTTGCTTGTACATAAGCTCTTCTTCCTCTATCTTAATTGAAAGGCAGAGCTCCTGCCATTGCTTTAAAAAAAAAAAATGCGCCAATAAAGCGGATAACTAATATGACACGGTTTCCTTGTCGGTTGTCACAAAAATGTAAAACACTGTATCCTCCTTTTCCAATCAACATGCAAATATTAGGATATTGTTTTTAGTGTGTTGGCGCTGATAGACTTAGACTAGCAACATGTTACTCTTTGGCATCCCAGGATGTTATGTTTTCAGTAACAATGTGCACACGGATCTAGGATCAAAATTTGGAGGGGCTGAAGTCCTCATCTTTAACCTTCAGTCTCTCCACAAAGAAACTTGAGCAAAAATTCCTGCCCCACCGCTAGATCCGTGCATGCCACGGATGCTGTACAAGTTGAGTTTTCGTTTGCTAAAGTGTGAAGGAAACTTTAAGCAGTATTCTCCAGTTGCGAGCACAGTTAATTTTTTAGTACTCAGGATTTTAGAAACAAAACTATTGTTGCAAACATACAATATATGAGAGGGGATGAATTCATGGTGAACTGCTCATAATAGTTAGTCCTTATTAGGTGATAGTGAAATACATGAAGTGTTAGGGATCCATTTCTTGCCAGTCAACAGAAACGGGTTCAGAAAATCAGCAATAACGAAATGGAATTTGAATTTTATGCATTCATTTATTCAAACTTCTTTTGAGAGTTCTAATAAATTCTTCAAGCGATACAAAACCACTCTGTCTTTTTTCTTGCATTATTGAAGATCAGTCTCCATAAAAATTGTAAACATGTGCTTCACTTAAAGTTGATGGTTGTGCCTTTTATTTCTCAGAATCCAGAGAAATCTGCCGTTATATAGCAGAAAAGTATGAACATCAAGGATATCCATTCCTCCTTGGCAAGGATGCCCTTGAGAGGGCTTCAGTTGAGCAATGGCTCCACAACGAGGAGCATGCTTTCAACCCTCCGAGCCGGGCCTTGTTCTGCCATTTGGCCTTTCCCCTGGGTGAAGAAGAAGATGATGATATTGACATTCATACAAGGAAGCTAGAAGAGGTTCTGGAAGTTTATGAGCAAAGGCTGAGTGACAGCGAATTCCTTGTTGGAAACAAGTTCACCCTTGCCGACCTTGTTCATCTGCCAAACTCCCACTATATCAAAGCATCTAACAAGTTTCTTTACCTTTATGATTCGAGGAAAAATGTAAGGAGGTGGTGGGATGCTATTTCTGCCCGGGATTCTTGGAAGAAAGTATTGAGTTATATGAAGAGTGTGGAGGAGAAGAACAAACAAGAAGAACTCAAGAAAAAGCAGCAGCAGGAAGAGGATTCTAGAACCTCCACCGACCCAATTCGGGTAGACTCTAGAAAGTATATCAGAACAGAGCCTCGGACAATATTGGTTCCTCCTGCTGATAACGTATCATCAGATTCCATAGTTCCTCGAACAAAGAAGCCTCTTCCTGGTGATCATTTAGTGTCTACTCAACATGGAAAATCAACAAAAGATGTGCAGCAGTACTCATCACAAGATTCAGAACAGACAACCTCACATTCTGTTCCTCAAGAACCAATGAGCATGGAATTGGTTCAAGAACAAGAAAGGACAACTCGAAGACCCTACACTGATCAGAGTCGAGATGTCTTGTCTCAACTTGAGGATTATGCATCTTCTGGTCAGAGAGGTGCTTCACTGCCCCCTTCTACACAAGAACATGGTGTTACTCCATCAAGGCAAGCAGCAGCTAAAGATGCTCACAGCAGAGTTTCGTCCCAAGCAGCATATCCAGGTGTTCAAGATACCAGCAAGCAACCTAGAGACCGTGGTTCTGTACCAAGGCAGGGAGAACCTCAAGATGCTAGGGACATATTTGATGAATCACAGGCTGCAGATTCCACTATATCCAGTGAGAGATTTCCATATACTTCTCAATCTTCTGTCTCAAGACAAGATTTAGATGGTGCTCATCATGCTACTGCACCATTTGAAATGAGATATCCTCTAGCTAAAGACAAAATTTCTACCCCATGGCAAATGACAGACTATGATGTTGGAGATAGCACAGACGAAACAAAAGTTTCTAAGTCTTCATCATTCCAAGTGCAACCTTCATATTCTGAGAGGGCCGATGCTCCTTCACAGAAGCAAGAAACAATCGATGACACCTTCAAAGAAACAGAGTCTGGTGACCCCTCATTCCATAGGGATCAACAATCAGGTACTTGGCAAACCGCATCTAGTTCAGAAGACCAAGAAGTAAACCAAGGTGGTGACATTGTGGCCCCACCTTCCCAAACAAGATATCAAAGTTCGACGACTCCATCCAAAACAAAGTATCCAGTTGCTGAATATGCCAGCAAGCAACCAAGAGGGACTGCACCAACACCTAAGAAGAAAGCTGCCCAAGATGATGACACCTCTGAAGAATCAAAGACTGCCGATGAAGTAGCATCAACTCAGCAGCCTTTAGATGCTTGGAGAACACCTGTTTCTCCAGGAAGACAAAAGGTCGAGGATTCTTCAGGGGCAGATAGATCATTCCAAAAGAGACATCCTTCTGATGAAGAAGAAATACAAGTTGCCAACACTGCTTCTGTGTCACGGCAAATTGCACCTGATGGAGATAAAAATATCTTTGAAGAATCAAAACTTCCTGACTCTACACCAACCAATGCAAAACCCATGTACACACAGCGAGCTCCTTTTCCTCCTCCAAGGCAAGCAGAAGTTAAAGATGCTAAGGACAAAGGCAGACAAAGTAGAGTAACCATTCCTGAATCACAGAAAATGGTGCGAAGAGATGCTGAAACCACACATAGAGAAAGGAAGACTGGTACACCTGGAGAGCAATCTGATCGCCTGCAAGCTATTCCTCAATCAAGGCCGCCAGCAGCTAAAGGTTTGTCTACCAAAAAAGACATAACCAATGAACAGACAGTGGTGCCACCTCTATTGAGCAATGAACCAACTTCTCAAGCTCAACCTGCCTCTGAATCATTACAAGAAGCAGCTTCCCGTGGAGATTTGTCTACCAAACCATCCAACATTGAACAATGGCAGCGTGCACCTGTGAAGTTATCTTCTAGTTCTGGTGATGGTGAAATTGGCATGGCTACCATTGATCAAAAGCTAGCACCAATGAGTCAACAAGCAACTCCTAGTTCTGAGGATGTCAATCAGATGGCCAAAGAATCTGGTGAGCAACGAGTGGAACCGCCTGTACAAATAGAAGCAGAGACACCTGGTGTCCAAAGCGCTTTGCCATCATTCCCAGGAGCTTCCGCAGTTCATCATGCGACTAGTGATGATAAGTTCACTAGGCAGTCGATTGTTGATGAAAGAGTTGGAGAACCAACAAAAATGCCACCAACTCCATATTCTGATCCATCACATACCAAGAGAGAAACTCCTTATGGTCGTGAAATCGTTGATTCAGAGCTTGTCAGAACACCAGATGGACATATATCAGAGGCTGCAAAAATTAGACAGGATCAAGCCACGGTCCATGAAGATGTTCATGGTGCCAATTTGTCAGCTCCTGATGTGGCTAAAGATGCCTTCAAAGAAGCAAAGGTTGCTGAGTCTACACCATCTAGTGCAAAACCTATGTACCCTCAACGACCTGCTCCTACTTCAAGGCATGCAGAAGTGGAAGATACTTGGGACAAAGGGACGAAAGGTAGAGAAACTCTTCCTGACCGACAACAAATGTTGCAAAAATGGGCAGGTACAGCTGGAGAGGAAGTTTCTGATCATTGGAAAGCAAGTCCTCCATCAAGACAGGCAGTAACTGAAGATGTTCGTGGTGCCACTGGTGATACAATACAGTCTCCAGATGTTATTGATACTTCCAAGAAATCTAGAGGTGCCTATGAAGAAGCTAAAGGCCCTATCTCTGTTAAGGAGGAGAAGGCATCCTCTATTTACCAGAAGAAGCCTCTGGTGGCACAAGACAGTCAGCAGCAAGCTCAAACCATCCCAGCTGATGGTTCTATACGAAAGCATCAGCAAGCTTCTGATGCTCCAAAAACTTTTGTTGAGAAATTAAATGCTTCAGAACCAGCAACAATAAAAACTCACGGCGACTTCAGTGCTGAACAGCCATATAGAAAAGACAACACTGAGGACCAGAAAGTGGTACCACCTCTTTCAACTAGAGAACTAACTTCCCAAGTCCAACCTCCCTCTGAACCATCATATGATGAAGCTCTCCACAGAGATTTGTCTAGCAAACCATCCACCATTTATCAATGGCAACGTTCATCTGCGCCATTACATGATGTGACTAGTAGTTCTGGTGATGATGAGCTGGCCAAGTCAGCCGTTGATGAGAAGCCAACACCAATAAGTCAGCAAAAATCTGATGAGCAAAGAGTGGAACCACCCATAGCAATAGAAGCAGAAATATCTGGTGTTCAGCATACCTCACCATCATCTCCAGGAGTTTCCATGGATGATCGTGCCACTATTGGTCATAAGTTTGCCATGCAGTCAATTATTGATGAAAGAGTTGGAGAACCAACACAAATGCAAACATCAAGTTCAGATGCTCATCCTGCTTCAATATCTACTAAGAGAGAAACTCCTGAAGGTCATGAAATTGGTGATTTAGAACTTGTCAATACACCTGGTGGCCAAATATCAGAAGCAAAAAAAGCTAGAGGAGATACTCATGATGGTCACAGTGCAGAAGAGCAATATAAAAAATACACTGCCGATGATCAGAAAGTGGCTCCATCTCTATCAAACAAAGCACTTGCATCCCAAGTGCAACCTGCCGCTGAACCATTACAAAGAGCAGTTCCTGATGGGGATTTGCCTAGCAAATCATTCACCATTGATCAATGGCAACGCACGGCTGCTCCATTACATGGTGTAATTACTGATTCTGCTGATGATGAGGCAGCCATGCCTTCTAACAATGATCAAAAGTCAAGACCCATGAGTCAAGAAGCAACTCCAAGTTCACAGAGTGTCAATCAGATGGCCAAACAATCTGGCGAGGAAAGGGTTGAACCACCTGTACCACTTGTTGCAGAAGCATCTGATGCTGAACGTGCTGTACCATCACTACCAGAAGCTGCCATAGCTGATGTTTCCACTATCAGTGATAAAACCAACATTGATGAAAGAGTGGGGAAACCAAAACAAATGCAAGCACCAATTACAGCTGCTCATCCTGCTTCAGCAGGCACCTTGAGAAAAACTCCTGATGGCCATGAAGCTGGTGAGCTTGTCAGCACACCTGGGGGCCAAAGATTAGAGGCTGCAAAAGCTACACAACGTCCTGCCACAATCCACGAAGATGTTTATGATGCCAGCCTGTCAACTCATGATGCGGCTATTGATGAAAAGACAGCAACAGATCATGCTATTGGAGATGAGGTTGTCACAGGATCTTTACATGATCAGCAGGCACCACGACCTTCATCAACTCAAGCACAGCCAATTGTTGAGGCTCCACATGACTCTGATTCATTCCAATATGTACATACTGGTGACTTGGGAAAAACTGAATTGGCAAAACCAACTGTAACTGATCAAGAAGCAACAGTGCCTGCAGCTGGCCCAACATCAGCAGATCCCCAACATACTGATATGGTACCAGCTGGAGTTGCCCATTCTGAACAGAAATACACTCCATCAGGTAACTGATTTCTTTTGTGTAAAAACTAACTGCTGACTTGCCTTGAGAAGATTTTCATCATGAATAGTTCCTCAAAAGTAACAGTTTGCTCTGTGGATTTTAGATAAAGGATCAGCTCTTGCTGCGCAAACTCCTTCCCCTGTTGAACCAATAAAGGCAGACAGTGATGTTTCTGCAGCTAATTATACTAATGAGCCGCAAAAGATTTTTCGTCAACAGGCCAGACCATCTGCACCAAGCACAATAGGAATTCCAACTTCAGATACTCAGGGTGTTATAGGGAAAATCCAGGTGGTAGCTCACGATAAAAGCGGCACTGATGACTCAGGAAAACCATTTGATCTAAATCAAGAACATGCTTCACACGCATCACAAGCAATCCCTGGTCAAGAAGAAATGACATCTCCACAAGGCGCAAGAGTTTTTCCAAGGTCAGATACCCAACCTGCCTCTGCAGAAGTTCATGAAGTCACTCCCAATGATCAACAGACTGTTGAGTCAATTACTCCATTGGTTTCAAGTGGAAAACAAGGGTCTCATGTCGGAACTCCTTTGGAACCAGGTGAAGTAGGTCCTGCTGAAATGAAACTTGCCCCATCAGGTAATTAATTTCTCTTTGAACATGAGAGAAAAACGTATTGTTGATCCCATTCCACACACACACACACACAAAAGCTGCCACACCTGACATTGCTTTCTCTATTTTAGATCAAGAATCACCTCATTCCTCAGAGCAGTTGATCTCTGCTGGACCTAGGAAAGAGCAAACTGTTATTCCCACTGCTGAAGAGACCAAGGCACAGGCAACAGTCATTGGTCGACAAGACACACCAGAGAGAAAACAGGCTCTGACATCAGAAGAGATACTTAGTACTACAGCTACCCGTGGCGATGTTCACCGTACTGGTACCATTGAACCTGCCAGAAGACCTTTATCAGTTGAAGAGGAAGAGCTAATGTCTGCAACTCAAGCACCATCACCTAGTGTGGCTAGAGACTCCTTATGCAGTGAGCTGGAAAATGTTCAGTCAGTGAAACCGTCAGCAACTCCAGATGCTCGTGACATCACACCTAGTGCACCTGGTGAATCAGCGCTTGCTGAGCAGAAATCTGTCTCATCAGGTAACTAATGCTATATAGTGCATGAGCTATAGGCTGTGACAAAACTCACTATTAATATCAAACTTTCAGGTCAAGGTTCTGCTGATCCTTCACAACCAGCTTTCTCTTTTGGTCCAAGGAATGAAGAGATTAGGGATTCATCTCCTTCAGCTGTACTGATTTCCTCTACTGATCCAAGTAAACGAGATCCTATGGTTGCTGAGCGTGATCAAGCCAAGGACTCGCAAACAACTCCTAGCCAACAAGACATATTGTCGACCGAACATCCTTCAGGGAAGATTCAGGAAAATATTCCTGGTGATGACTTGGGCAAAGCTAAACCTTTAAGACCATCCTCTGCTGTTCAAGAAGGCAAACCTTCTAAAGCATCAGTTTCGGGCATAGAACTTGGTAGTGTACCACATGAAATATCCGCTGATGAACAGAAGTTTGCTCCACCAGGTAATGAAGTTCTTTCATGTATGGAGTTTTGACAAATGATGCACACTCTAGTAGGACATAGTTATAGTCAATTAGCTGCAGCAAGAATACCCTTATAACACAGTTAATCCACTTGTAAGTTTGTTTACCATATTTCAGGTCAAGATTCTGCTTATCTTACACGGCCTCCTTCCTCTGCTGGGCCAAGGAGCAAGGAGATCGGAGATTTAGCTCCTTCCACACAAGCAAATTTCACTACTGATCCGAGAAATCAAGATGCCATTGTTGCTGCACCTGATCAAGCCACGGACTCCCAAACAACTCCTGGGAAACAAGTAAAATTTTCTGCACCATCCTCTCAGGGTCCTTTAGGGAAACTTCAGGAAGATGAACCTGCTGATGACTCAGGTGAGACAAAGTCTTCCAAACCACCCTCTGTTGCTCGAGAAGGCAAACCTGCTTCAGCAGTCCCAATGTCAGCTCTGGACACACAACATGGTGCTGCACCAGATCAAGTAGCAGTTGAACAAAGGTTTGCTCCGTCAGGTAATGAAGTTCTTTCAAGTACAGACTGAGTAGTAGTTATACCCTTCAAACCAACTGTCCTGCCACTAGTAAGGTTTATCATACATTGCAGGTCAAGGTTCTGTCCATGTGCAAACGCCTTTCTCTACTGAACCAACAAAAGAAGACACTGTTGTTGCTGCAACAGATCAAACCAGCACACCTGAAAGAACAGTTGATCAAAATTACATGACACCTGCTGCAGAGAAAGCAAGAAGTCCCTTCTCGGGCACCCCTGATGTTTCAAGGAAAACTCAGAAAAGTATTGAGGATGGTCACATTGATGAGAAACCTCCAAGCCCTGAAGTCCACAGTGATGTTGTTGATAAGGAGAAAACAGTTGGATCTAGCCAAGCAGAAGCTTCAAAAACTGAACCTGGTTCAACATCAATCAGTGCTGATGCTCGATTTAGCAGCACCGACAAGCCAGCAGCAAGTTCTTTGCCAGAAACACAGGACTCTGCATCTGCCCAGAATGTACTTGCTGATTCCTTCGGAAAAATTAAGCTGCCAGGAGACCTTTCAACTGATCAATTCATGGCACCTATAATGAGCCCATCTGTACCTTCAGTGGCTCCCCTAGGTACTGTACCAGGTGAGGAAATCTCTAAATTAGCAATAATTTACTATAGACAAAACAATTTACTTCAGTCTTTAGCATTCAGTTGTGGACCTGCAGGAAAAATCATTTGTCAAATAACTTTAAACTATATATATTCATAGTGTAAGAGATTCACTGTTCTGACTCTGACGTGGTGATACAATGATATCCTTCTCATTCAATGATTTGAATCCACACTATCTGAGCCATAGAGCTTAAGTTTTCTGTAAATGAAACAACTGGTGAGGCCACTTTCTTTAAATTATAGGTACAAATTCAGTCCAGCCACCACGGCAAGCTTCCACAACATCGATAGTGGACCTAGAATCTCTTCCAGACACCCAGAACGGTATCCCACAAGGCAAAGCCACCTCAGGTGAACAGAAATCTGCTAATCTGGAAATGCTGTTGTTGTTTTCTCTTTAGAATTTACTAAAACTTTACCTTCTTCTTGGCCAAGAGAAATAGTTTTGAGCATACTCTAAGGTCAATTTCCTTTATTTCAGATCAAGAACCAGCACATACTACAGAACGCCTTTCCTCCACTGAACCAAGGAAAGAAGAAGCAAATACTGCCGCAGGTCATCAGCCAAATGTAACACAAGGTCCAGAAACAACTGTTGGACATCAAGCCAAGCCACCACCACCAGATTCAAGAGAGGCTTTACAGAAATATCAGCAACCCTCTCGTGCTGTGCTTCCTTCTGACATACGTGGACCTACTCCTGGAATAAGCAATGCTGTTGTTGATAAGGAGACAACACAAACTTCAGTCAAGAAGTCTAACTCAACACCAACCCGTGGGGATGTGCTGCCCACAATATCTGTACAGAATCAAGAAGCACAACCTCCTCCAGCAACTCAAGCACCAATTTCTCAGGGTCTTCAAGATTCTGCATTTTCCCAGAATGATTCCTCTGGAACTTTTGAGCCACCAAGACAAGCCTCAACTGATCAAATAGTGGCACCTGTGATAAACTCTGCAGCACCAACAGGTGCTCCACAAGGTACTGAACCAGGTGAGGCAATCCCAGATGAACAGAAATTTACCTGACGGTTACTTTAGCTCAAGATTCAGTGTGCATAGTTCTTTTGCTAATAATAGGGTTGTTTCTCACATTACAGATCCAAATTCTTCTCAATACGTACAGTCCCCTTTCTCAACTCAGCCAACAAAAGAAGACACTGTTGTTACTTCAGCTGATCAAGCCGACATGCAAACAATAACTCATCAACAGGCCATTACACCTGTTCCAGACACAGCTAAACCTCCGTTCCCAGGTGTTCAGGATGCATCAAGGCAGGAAAGTATTCCTGATGATGGGCCAGTGGAAAGTTATTCTCCTAAACCTGGAGCACTGACACAGCCACCTGCAGCAACTCCAGATGTATCACCGTATGCCTCAAGCAATGGTAAATCAACTGGGCAAGAAGCCAAGCCACCAACAGGGTACCAAGCATCTTCTCCAGAAACTCAGCTTGGTTCCTCACAAACACAAGGCGAAGCTGCCCCAGCAGAACAAAAAATTGCTGTATCAGGTAACGTTTTAATATGTTAACTGTTGGTTAACTAAAGGTACACTTTTGTTTCCAGTTTATTAGAAAAAAGGGGATTACTAAAATAGAGCTACTCTTTTCATTTCAGATAAAAAATCTGCCAATGCCTCAAAATCATTTCCCTCTGCTGACCCAAGGGAAGAAGATACAGATGTTGCCACTGCTGACCAAACGAGTCTACCACCAACAAATGTTACCCGTCAGGTCACAAGCTCAACACCAGATGCTAGTGATGCTTTATCAAGAGATCAGGAATCCTCTCCTGACGATGGCCAGATCAGAAATTTTGGAAGCCCACTTATTGCTGGCCAAGAAGCAACCTCTCGTGCTGGGCATGCTTCTGAAGGATCTACTCCTAAAGTGCATAGTGCCTTTGTAGATGAGAAGAGGACACTTCCATCTAGCCAATCACTAACTTCAAGCACCGTGCCCGATTCAACACAAATTGGTGGTGATGCTCGTCTTAGTGGTGATGGTATGCCAGCCACAAGCTCTATGGAGAAACAAGAGGCAGAACCTCCTGCAGCAACACAAGCACCAACTTCTAAGGGTCTACAAGACTCTGGAAATATCGAGTCACCAAGACAAACCTCAACTGATCAAACCATGACACCTGGGATGAACTCAGCAGCACCATCCGATGCTCCAGAAGGTACTGAACAAGGTGGATCAATTCCTGAAGAACAGAAAATTCACCTGGCCATTAATTCGAGGTTAATATTCAGTATGCATTGTTCTGCTGCTAATAAATTGTCCCTTATATTGCAGGTCTAAATTCTTCTCTATCCGTACAGACCTCTTTATCTACTGAGCCAACAAAAGCAGACACTAATGTTACCGCAGCTGATCAAGCCGAGGACATGCAAACTATAACTCATCAACAAGCCATTACACCTGTTCCAGACAGAGCTAAACCTCCGTTCCCAGGTGCTCAGGATGCATCAAAGCAGGAAAGTATTCCTGATGATGGACCAGTGGAAAATTATTCTCCTAAACCTCGAGCACAGACACAGCCACCTGCAGCAACTCTGGATGTATCACCGTATGCCTCGAGCAAGGCTAAATCAACTGGGCAAGGAGCCAAGCCACCAACAGGGTACCAAGCATCTTCTCCGGAAACTCAGCTTGGTTCGTCACAAACACAAGGTGAAGCTGCTCCAGCAGAACAAAAATTTGCTGTATCAGGTAACATTTTAGTACAGTTCCTGTTGGTTAACTAAAGGTACATCTTTTGTTTCCAGTTTAGTAGAAAAAATAAGGGATACTAAAATAGAACTACTCTGCCACATCTGAGGTTGTTTCCTTCATTTCAGATGAAAAATCTGCCAAGGCCTCAAAATCATTTGACCCTGCTGAACCATGGGAAGAAGATACGGATGTTGCCACTGCTGATCAAACGAGTGTACCACCGACAAATGTTACCCGTCAGGTCACAAGCTCAACGCCAGATGCTAGTGATGCTCGAGATCAGGAATCCTCTCCTGATGATGGCCAGATCAGAAATTTTGGAAGCCCACTTATTGCTAGCCGAGAAGCAACCTCTCGTGCTGGGCGTGCTTCTGAAGGATCTACTCCTAAAGTGCATAGTGCCATTGTAGATGAGAAGAGGATACTTCCATCCAGCCAATCACTAACTTCAAGCACCGTGCCCGATTCAACACAAATTGGTGGTGGTGCTCGTCTTAGTGGTGATGGTATGCCAGACACAAGCTCTATGGAGAAAGGTCTACAAGACTCTGGAAATATCAAGTCACCAAGGCAAACCTCAACTGATCAAACCGTAACACCTGAGATGAACTCAGCAGCACCATCCGATGCTCCAGAAGGTACTGAACAAGGTGAATCGATTCCTGAAGAACAGAAAATTAACCCAGCCATTAATTTGAGGTTAATATTCAGTATGCATCGTTCTGCTGCTAATAAGGTTGTTCCTCACATTATACAGGTCCAAATTCTTCTCGAACAGTACAGACCCCTTTGTCTACTGAGCCAACAAAAGAAGCTTCAAAGAAATCTGTCGAGCAATCTTCTCCTGGTATTCCGAACAAGGACAATGACTCCAGCAGATTGGAAGACTCAACCGATCCCACCAAGCCTGACTTGAAAAACTAAGCCCCGGTAATTGGTAAACTTCTGTGCTAGGGTTCATCGACCAACACATTATGTTGCAATGCACTACTGAATAAAGGCTAAGAGAGAGCAGGTGTTTTGTGAATTCAACTCTTTTCAGTTTATCCTTTTTTCTTCTTTGCTTATCCGTTGTGAACCTAATAATGTCAGCTCTGCTGCCATCCTTGGGTTGATGCTCCCGTATTCTACTCGTGTTGTTCCTCTCCAAGTACATTTTTACCCTGATTTTCAGCAATGAGTGAGAATGCAATGATGCAGCCATTCTTGTATTATTATCACTTACATTTTTAACAGTCCAATAATCAGTGTGTATTCACACTGTTCTCTGCAACTGCCAACTGTAGCTGTCATTTGAAAATAATGATGCTTTCGATTATGAAGCATAGCTGCCCAAGCCCTCAAGTTTTGATGTGCCTGTGGTCGTGATTTCTCCTCCTCTTAACGAAAATATGTGCCAAGGCTTATTCGCGGAAAAAAAAAACTATATGTCTGTTTTTGTGCTTGTGGCTATTAAGTCGTCAATAGTTCAGTGAGATGAAGCGTGCGTGAACAGAGATGAAACAGTACCTGGCAACTGACATACAAGGGCCTGGTTGAAACACAAGTGTGTGACAGCGACAGGGGTTGAAACACAATGTCTACTCTTTCGAAACTGCAAGCTTCAGGTATCGTTTAATTGCTGCATGCACATCTTGTCTTTGAAGTCTTGGCCTCTAGCTTAATACTCACTCCGTTCCTCATTACAGGTCGTTTTGGCTTTTTTAATATTTAATACTAGATACATAGTTTACTAATACCAGATACATAGCTACAAAAGCCAAAATGAAATATGGATGGAGGGAGTATATTCTACCGAGCCATGGAGAGTAACGAAACAAAAGATTTTTCAACCATACTAACTTTCTCACACAGTTCCACGTCTCCAAACTGAGTATAAGAGATAACAAAATGTTCTAGTGATTAACAATTCAGTAAGTAAAAAAGAAAAGAAAAAGGCAAGGCAGTCTTGCTGCTTGATGTCTAATATCAAGCATGAAGGAGCACAAGTAATTACAAAATGGATCCGCATATGCAGATAACATAACACAAGCGGACGAAGGTTGCCCGATGATTGCCGCAGCAGCCTAATCATCAATCAAAAAGATGATGAGTTTGAAATGTCTGTATCTCTTTCTGTCTCAGGCACTCCTTTGTTGACAGTGCCTGATGAACTGGTGACAACAGCCTCCTCAGGGTCGACATCAGGCCATGTGGTAACCTCAGCAAATGAGAACTGGTTGGCAGCGCCAAAGAATGATGCGACTCGCATCACACAGCTCTGGGAGAGCATGCTCTCTGCATTAACAGATTCAGGCAGAGGAGGCATGCACGTTGGAAGGAACTCTGCCTTCTGGTATGTTGGTTTGAACAGGGAATGGGTTGCTCGGCAGAAGATGAACCTGCAGAAACAGTCGAACTAAACTTTCAGCCAATAACATGGTTAGATTGTATCAAATATGTGTATCAGGGCATCATCTATGGAGCAGACTGAAGATACAATTAGTAGAATTTTGGAAAGCCAGTTCAACATATTGTGTTCCTGCCGATGTGAACTTATTAATAATCTACCCCCTCCGTTCTAAATTGTTGTTGTTTTAGGTTTGTCCTGAGTCAAATTAACTTCAATCAAGTTTATAGAGAAGTACATTAACATCTACAATACCAAATAAGTGCAGTATCAAGACATACTTCAGGGTGAATTTACTAAATTGATTCTGTAGATGTAGGTGTATTTTTCTATAAACTTGGCAAAGTTGGAGTAGTTCGACTAAGGAGTAGGACAAAACTAAAACGATCTAAATTGTGGAACAGAGGGAATAACAAGGAGCCACTTACAAGGAAGCACATATAGTGATGTTGAAAAAGCGAAGGCAGCCCAAAATCAATCATTCATAGTTCCAGACAAAAAGGACTACTTTTGGAAGAATGAGTAGAGATTCATGACAATATTTGACAAGCTCACCTCAGAAGTAGCCTTCTTAGGAGTGGGTCGCCTAAAACTTCAACCCAAACAGAATGAAGTGACGATGATGCAACTAAAGTCACAGCCCATTCATTTAGGGACAATAATAATAGCTCCTCAGCTTTGTTATATGCATCCTACAAAACTCGTGTCAAGCCTTTAAATATACTATAATGTCTGAAGAAAATCATTAAGAATATGGGTACCCTGTCAATATCTGTCCCATTGTTGCCGATCAGAAGGCAGAAAGCTTGCAATGGAGCTGTGAGGAACATAGTAAATTGGCTACCACTGTGCCGAGTAGAATCACCACTGAATCCCGCAGCGGAAGATCGGGAACTTGGTGAAAGTAGCATTGCAGCAGTCTCCCCCCTTTCAGTACCATGAATAGACTGCAATTATAAAGGAACATTATGATTGACAGTAGTTGCCAGAAAGTCAAGACTAAATAAGAAAACAAACAAATAGTCCAGATATCCCAATGCGTAGAAAGAAACTGAATGAACAGTAAATAAAAAAATCAAAATTGCACAAAGCACAAGGTACCACGACAAAATATGGGCACATAAGAAACCGTCCTATCAAGATGGAAATAAGAACCACAGATCACATTTGAATTATGCAGTTATATGTTTTGAGATAGACGAACAGAGTTTGACAAAACTCCAAAACTGAATAAAATACAAAAAGTTTGCACATAATAAGGCTTATTTGAATATGATATGAGTACTTGTGCTTTGCCTAAAAACTATTCAGTACAAGGCATTAGACAGTGAATACCAGCGACCAGCCCTTTAGTCCCAAGCAAGTTGAGGTAGGCCAGAAAAGAAAAGGAAAAAAAATCTCCAACCCTCATTGTCCAGATAGTGGTTGCTCAGTTCTAGGGAGGGAAAAAAGATCAAACAAACCTGCCTTGAATGCATAGCTGATGCTACTGTCAATCACCAAAAATAGGGGTCTTCTTGTAAATGGGATCAGATCACCAGGGTATATGCAATTCGAACCTATATATTTCAGATATGGTAAACAATATTCTTATTGAAAAAAGAAGATAATTCTAGTCAGCAAAAGGCAAATTTTAATAAAATAAAAAGGCAATACCTTCAGTTTCACGGCAACCTAGCCATAGACAAGGTTCTTTGTTTTCCTTTGAACTAGTATGACTAGTACTGGATATGTCAAACTTATTAAAATTGCTCAAAACCTTTTCACCAGTATCAGGACAAATTCCAGAAGTTCCCATCTCCCCTGAAAGATTTTTTTTTTTTTTTTTTAATATTAACTGAAATGTCCTTGACATACACAGAAATGTGACAAAACATTGAAGCAAACAACCCTGGGGCACTAACCTGTAGCTGAAAGATATATTAACATGATACCATTTGAAGGAAGCTCCTCGCATTTTGTGGCAAGGACCTGGATGTGAACAAACACATTTTAGCGGAAAAAATCAATATTTTATATGATTAAATGGCCAAATAATAATAGCTGCATATAGCTCTTTTCTCTTAAAATTTGGAAACCATGGGTAGAGTTGAATTAGTCTTGCTAAACAAATCGCAAACAGACCACCTTAAGTTCAATGTTCGGGCTTCTGTGTTCTCACGCTTTCTAAGAAAATTTGCAGCCACTCATGCCATGAACTAATGGGTGCACAAATGGTGGACCAGAAAAGTAGAGTTACAGCGTCCCTCATCATCTTGCTTCCACGTCAGATAATTCAGATCAATAAGTGTGTACGATATATTGCAGGATCCCTGCAGTTTCAAACCTCCAGCTAACCAATTGCATATTTACAAGCAACACAGATTAACTGTTACACAGGTTACACTAGATTGAATGCACAAGTACACACTGTGATAGTATTCTCAGAACTAACCAATTGCATACACTATAGAGCTTCCAAATATGATGGTAAGCACAGTAGTTTTTCTTTTACTCAGATGCAAGATAAGTGCACTAGTGGATACAGATTGTTTCTAGAAAAATAGGAGAAAAGCAATGCCAAAATTAGAAACAAAAACTGAAAGATGAACTTACCGTTAGGAAATGTGTCACTGAAGGGCGATAGAGAATTGTCTTAAGTGGATTTGGAGGCAGTGCAGCATCTCTTAAATCTTTCAATAGATTGGGTTGATTTTGTCCACTTTCATCATGGGCGCTGTAACCATTGTTTAGCGCAAATGAACCGCATGGTTCCCATTCGAGGCACTGAACCATTCTGAATACATCTATGGAGAGGTCTGTAAATTTGACCTGGATGAACCACAGTGAAATTATTTCCTCGGTACTAACAACCCCCCCCCCCCACCCCCCCCCCCCCCCCAAAAGCACCCCCAAAGAAAAAAAACATGAAGCACAAGCATAAGTGAATGTATGAAAGGAAGATATGGAAGCATTACCTCGTTAGGATAGTAGCTGCAAAGTATGGTGTCACTTAAGACGAGACCTCGCTTCTTGACAGTAGGTGGTACAGTACGAAGTGTATCCGGGGGCGGATCGAATGCGTAGCTGTACCTGAGTGGCCTCATGTTCATAAACGGTGAGTCAGCTCGCAGGAACCTCGCGATCTCTTGCACGACATGCTTCCACTCCTTGTATTCGGCTTCCTGCACATTGCAGCGTAACATACGAGAGCCAAGGTTGAATTAAATTGGCGATCAGGTTAACTGGATCGATCGAATTTGAGTGTGGAGAGTGGAATTGTGGTGGGACGCACCTGAAAGGACTTTTTGGAGTCATCGAGGAGCGTGCGTATGTCCGAGGCGAGGCGTGGGACGGTATGGGAGCGCCGGGCGAGCAGGAGCGCGACGAGCAGGAACCTGGCGAGGAAGCGGAGGTGCTTGGCGGGGGAGAGGTGGTGGTCCGCGTCCTGGAAGTAGGCGCGGTCGAGGACGGCGTGGTAGAAGACGAACGCCTCGGAGAGGAGCGCGGTGTCGGCGGTGCGCTGGTACTGGGCGTAGTAGAGGTGGGCGATGCGGGCGGCGATCTCGCCGACCTGCCAGCGGCGGAGGCCCGCTTCGAGGAGGCGGTGCCGGTGCTCCTGCTGCATCCGCCAGAGCTGGGTGTAGGCGCGGAAGGCCTTGGCGAACGCGTCGGGCTCCTGGCGGCCGAGGGGAGGCAGGTCTCGCACCCGGGCGAAGCGGCGGTCCGCCTTGTCCAGCAGCGACCAGAACTGATCGGGAGTCCACCCGCCGCCACCGGGGCCGCCCTGGCCTTGCTGCTGCGGCGACGCCGCCATGGCGATCCCCTTCCTTTCACTCTTCCCCTTGTTCCGCCGTCGTCTCGGGGAAGTCGTCGTGACTTGGGATTTACCTGTCTAGTCCACCAGTCACGGGTGCCTAAGCCCATCCGGGCCCAGCCCAAAAATAGAGAAATGAGATGAGATGGGCTGGATTGGGCTAACACAACTGTACAAGGAAACCACAGGCTGGATGGCCTGTTTGATCATAAAAATTAGCAGCTAAAATTAACTACTAGTAATTCTTTTTTTAGCAAAATACTAGTGACTCTAAATAGACCTGTTAATTATTAGTTGAAGAACTACTAACTATTAGTTCTATTGCAGCATTCACAAGTCTTTCTAAAGCTTACTCTGTAAATCATCATTTAGAGATAGTTTTTGTATATCCTAGTTGCACTCTGAGAGTCATGCTCGTTTTCTATCTTAGGAGAAATCTGACATAGAAGATTATTATACTTGGATAATAACAAAAAAAAAAAAATTGTTGAATGGTATTTTTCCACTAAAATCTCCATACCTAACAATTAGGAAGGATATAGTCTCTTGAAATTGCTCTTAGCAAGTTTAGAGTTACTAATAGTTTATATACACTTTCACTCACTATCCAATCACCTATTAGCAAGTCCAAAAAGGCTCCTGCTAAATAGTTAGCTAAAACTTTTTCTAACCGATACAACAGCCCCTTTGGCTTCAGCATCCGGCGCACACATTTATGCAGCCCGCAGTGGCATCTCAACACGTCCCTGTTTCCTTTCAGCAAGACAAGCGACAGCTATTCTACTCTATTATATTTATCAAAATATTAAACCAAAAAACTCGGAACAGAAATTCAAGCTAAATGACAGGAGCGGATCTCAGATTTTAACCAGCAGGAATCGGCTAAAAACAAACATGGCGGCTGGCAATGCATCTCCAACTCTACAGTGCAAATCCTCTTACTAGCAACTCAGCCGTCAAAATATTTTTTTGAAGGGAACTCAGCTGTCAAAATATTCTCATCTCTAAGAGTTGCACAGAACTAGGAAATATTTCTTCTTCCAGATTTCTGAACATTTCCCATGGAACATGGCCATCACACAAAAGAAAAGGACGACTGATTGGGTTCCATATTACTCAACTGACACCAAGGTCATTGTGTTGTGTTTTTCTAATTGCCATTCCTATATTATAGTCAGCATCTCATTTGAGAATATTTTGCTTTAAACTAACGGAGCATGGGTTAGCACCTGTGTAAATTTTCTTGTTCAATAGCAAGTACATTTATATTTATGCAAAACTACAAAAGAATTTAGGATTTCACAACTGCGATGCTCAGACAAACTTAGTAGTTGACATTCCAACGGTGCATTGTATGCAATGCAAACGAGTCAAAATGGTTCTGAATGCAATGCAAACCTTGAATGGATTATTCGAAAAACTCGGATGCAGTCACGCTGAATACGGAGTGTCTGCAAATTCGCAGCATGATTGCATGAATATATTTTACAGTTCATGACAGATTCCACAAAACAAGAGCTGCAACTGAAGCACTAGCCCAGGAAACAACAGGTGACAAATTCACTGCGAACTACTATGGTAGCAATCCGTGAGCACGACTCAGCTGTCCGGGGCAGTGGCGAGGAACCTATGGATGGCGTCCATGAGCCCAGAAACGTCGGCAACGCGCTCGCTCTTCGGGACGTACCCGCCGGCATGGTCCACGGTGTACTCCCCGATCTCGGCCGCCTCGCCGCCGCAGCGCCGCCAGAGCGCCTCCGCGTAGCTCGGGTGCGCGAAGTACGCCTCCGCCTGCACCACCTCGCCCGACCCGTCGGCCACGACGGTGATCGGCCGCCGCTCGTAGGCACCGATGTGGGTGCCCTGCGACAGATTGGAGGTGGAGGATCAGATCAGATGGGGGAAAACCAAACCAGTGAACAAAGGGACAACGAGTCTAATCTAATGAGGAGGCAAAGGCGCTTGCCTCGAAGGCGTCGAGCTCAGCGAGAGCGGCGGGGGATGCGGCGTAGAGCTTGCCGGAGACGACCCGACCGGAGGAGGCGGAGGAGGGAGTTGGGAGGAGGAAGGGGACCGCGTAGGGGCCGATCACCATGGAGGCCGGGCCGGCCGTCGTGGCGGCTCCGACGAAGGGGGTGGCGGAGGCGGCGAGGAGCGGGTGGTTAGGGAACCCGCGCTTCAGGGTGCCGTAGACGAACACCATCGTTGGCGTCGCCTCCGCCATCGTCGCTTCCGGTTTCTCGGATCAGAGCGGAGCTCAACCTACCGCCACTATAAATCCTCCGTGGCAGACACATGCTATTGTCTGCTATTGCCAGTGTAATAAGGAAAATAAACCATCAGTACAAATAACTAGTACGAATTTATTTTTTTAGAAAAAAGTCAAATGAGCTTAGATAGAAAAATAATCAAAACCAAAGTCGTAGTGCTCGAAACTATCTACAACATTTACTTGACAATTTTTTATTAAAATAATTAGAGTCCAGAAATTCTGTTTCAAGATGAATGAATTTGAAAATTAATATTTCTTACAGTTTTTCAAAATGATACTGGAGGTACTAAAGTCGTAGTTTCGAGTCCTTGAATTTTACTTCATTATTTTGTTTTGTTGGCAATGATAGTCATTCATACACCGTTCGTTACACATTAACACGGAGCTTCAGATTTGGAGACCATGGTTGCTTTGCTTTGATTCGTTCGCGTGACTTATGTACACATTGATGATACCCGTGTGTGCCGTGTCCATTCGGTTGACTGATCATGACGAGTCCTTCCAATCCAATCCAAGGCGACTCGCGCTCATTAACCACCAATCCTGTCAATGCAGACGCCGCCGCTGAAGACGTCCGTCAGCGCCGTCGACGACTGCAGCGACGCCTTGAGGAGCATCACGGCCTGTTTCGTGCCGAGCTCAACGGTCATCTCCTCCAGCGCGGAGCAGTCCTTGACGTCGAACTTCTTGAGCAGCATGATGGCGGAGATGGTGGACATGGGCGCCACGGTGAGGTCATCCATCACCAGGTACGTCACCACCTCCTTCACGTACCCGCCGGCGGCGGCCAGCCCCGCGGCCTCCTGCGCCTGCGCGAGCGCCAGCTTGCCGTGCGCGTCCCCGGGCGCCAGCCGCATCTCCACGGTCATCGGCTGCCGGCACGCCGGGCACGGCAGGCCCGACACGTCCGTCACGTTCGTCGGGTTCCCGCGGCACGGGTACGCGCTCGCGCTGCACCGGAAGTACCGCTGCGGCGGGGGGAGGCGGCGGCGGCGGGGCCGCGCCCTCGCCGCCGCCGAGCAGCAGAGGGAGCGCGGCGGAGGGCAGCGCCGCCGGGCTGAGCAGCGCGTCGCGGTTGGGCGCGCCGGACGCGAAGAACGCGTCGTCCAGCGCCAGCGCGCTCGCGTAGAGCGAGCCCAGGGACCCCGGCGCGGGCTCGCCGTGCTTGGCCAGCGCGCGCGCAACGAGGCCCGCGGGCACGCGCAGCAGCCCGATCAGGAAGTCCACCGCGTCCTTGCGGGCCTCCGCGTACAGCACGCGCCTGCGAACGCGTGTCCACCAGCAGCTTCAGCTGCGGGCCGCCACCGGCCGGTGCCGGTGCCGGCTTCGTTTCTGGGGCTGCCGTCGTGGACGCCATTGCCGCGGCTGGTACTGCTGGCCTGGTCTGCTTGATCTTGATGTGGAGAGTGCTTGTGTTGTACGTGGCCGCGGCCAAGCTACTTATACCGTGCACTGTCTCTGTCCGGTTGCCAAACTTGCCGTGGAAGGAGAAAGATGCTGCTCCGGCCTCCGGCCGTATGGAGGTGAGGTGATCGGAGACGAAGGGAGGCGGTTTGGTATATCTGCGGTTGAAGCATGCTGCTTTCACCTTCTGGGTTTGGTAACGTTGCCGTAAGAATCTGGAACAAGGCGTCCTTTAACTTCCTCCAATCTCCATGCAGAAGCTGTAGATTAGATAGCACCGTCGAGTTGCAGTGCAGAGAGACACAGAGATCTGACGATTTGTCAACTGGATTTGATTACCCGCAACGAATAAATAGTGTGCCATTTTATCACTTGACGCATCTAGATCTCATCTGGACGCTAGCAAAGGCGGCAGGGAACAAGCAGCACGTGCTACGTCAGGCAGGTCAATTCCAGTTCAGCAAGGCAGGCTCAGTCATCAGCAACGAACTCTCAGTACACTGCTAAGCATTAAAGAGGGATATCAAATTCACCAAATCAAATGCATATACAGAAACTAACAGGCAGCAGACGATCAGGCATCAGAATACAACATCAGCTTACATTCCACTGCGACTGAAGTTAGCTGTTGACCAGCAACACCTTCAGCGACAAAAAAGCAGCAGCAGCAATAATTCAGTCACTTGCTGCTGAACCCAGCCTTGCAGTATAAACACGAACCAAGTACACTAGCTAATCCAGAAAAAAACTACGGCTGAAACTACAAGTTTCTCTGTTCAGATCAGGTGACATCCATTCATTGTAAGCAGAGTACACAATGATCGGCTTGCTACAAAAGCACAAAAAATTACTCATGCTGCTTCTGTACAGAAAAATCTAGCTACTGGCAATTACAGGATCTGTCGACTGTCGCTCCTCCACCCCTTCAGTCTCTCTCAGGAGCATCTCCTGCGTCTTTCCTTGCGCTCAGGTTTCCAGCATATGTCCAGACCTTCTCCAGTTCACCAGAAAAGAGCTTTTCGACCTTGATTTCTTGTGTTCCTAGATTGTTTTTGTTTAATGGGGGCTGTACCCTCCCAGGGCTGCCTGTAACTGGGGTGGAGGAGCAGAAGGTGGGTGTCGCAAACGGAGAGGCATATGGCGTATTCTGAATGGAGAATGGGCTTGGGGAGATCCTCTTCTGAACTGGTACACCTGTTCCACGATTGAAGATCGAAACAGACTCGGCAGCAGCTGATTTCTTTGTAGCATCATCAACATAGATCACATCATCAATTCTTGCAATTATGTTGAATGCCAAGCTCTCCAGAACCCTTGAGTAACTTTCAAGTATGGACTGCCCAACATCCTGGAAAAATATGCAAGAAACAAAGTGAATACTATGATTTGTGTAATTGAAAGAAAGACTTGATCAGTTTTGATTTGGCCAGGATAAGTAGATGATTACTTGTCTTTCCATAAGGTTTACCTTGTTATACTGGATCTTGTTCATGTCAAGGGAGGTTTGTGGCAGACCAGGATATCTCAATCTTAAGCTCTGCAATAGACCATCAGCTCTTTCAGACAAAGTGTGGCTCTTTTCCTTGTCCCCAACAAGACCCTTCACTTTTCCACCCCAAGATTTCTTTGACTTGGCTTGAGGTGTCGACCTTTTTTGGCCTTTCAGTTTCCAAACATGGATGGCAGCTTCTATTCTGTTTGCCACTTCGAGTGTGTGGTGTTCAGATGATAGATCCAAGCAATCTAGGAGACATTCTGGTGAGAACTGCTCAGCTGTTATGTATCGGTAAATTATCTCACCCAAGCAAGATTTACCACTCTGCAGAAAAGGTGAGAGATTAGACTGGGTGAATCAGTATGGAATATCCACCTCCAGTATAACTGGAGACAGGCTATTTTGGACCAAAAAAAAATATGCGCTATTTTTTGCAGACAAAAACAGAGTGGACATGTCAACAGTGACTTGAAGTGAGAATGGCAATCAAATGCTTGATCAGGTCTAATACACATATTAAATTACACGGATGCATTATAAAGATGATCATATTAAATTACACGGATGCATTATAAAGATGATTATACCTTCAGAAGACCACGACTTACTACAGGAACTGGCACGAGCAGTCACATGCAGACAGACATGCTTGAGCAAGAAAATGCAGAATTGGCATTTGTTTTTCATACAGGTATGCACAATATCAACAAATAGGGAAAGAAACACCTTGATACATGCAGTGACAATACTACAAATGCTAAACTCATTCATAAGTCATAACTGAGTTCTGCACCTAGTAAGACCCGTATTTGTTCATCTAATTTTCTGCAGTTCTAAATGACCTTAACTTTAACCACTGCCAGACTCATGTTTTATTTAAGGAATGCCAATTCAACATCTTTATGACATTGCAATATGCACTAAACCAAGTTGGTGTAGAAAAATTTAGAAATTCCTAGCATATAGGAGTCAAGAACAAAGTGATTAGAGTAGAAACATTCAGGCCTTCAAAAGAAGCATTTATAATCCTGCACAACATGACATATTTACTCTCAGTGAAAATGAAATACAAGAGGGAATACAGCTATGGCTTCTTCAAGCCATCAATTAATTCCTCATAACACTAATTACTGGAGGTACTACGTGCTTGCATTGAAAATCAAAATGGGTTAGAGCCTAGAACTGACAACAACTAGAGTGGCAACACTTGCTCATGCAAAAAGAAAAAAAAGCATTGCCATAACTGATGCCCAGCACCTTCACTCGACAAACTGTACTAAAACACATTAACTGAGTCCTAGATTTACAAGCATATATGGTAGGAAGTGAGTGGTCCCTTTCGCAGGGATTTTATGCAATTGGTCCTTTTTTTTTTAACCAGGAATTGAAGTACAATGTAGCAAGCACACAACATGGATAGCAAGAGATATAGCTGGTACCAGTCAATTCCTAACTGTAAGTGTTTTACCTTGGGCAGTGTCTCCAGGTACACTTCGGGGATTTCCATCTCGGCGAGCACATCGCTGTTAATCGCCATGGCCGCCTTCAGTATCTGGTTTGCACAATCCCTGCTTTGCTGCAGCTTCCTCCTCGCATCCTCGGACAGCCCCTTGGGCGGCACTCGTGGGCAGGGCAACCACCACTTCTCCTCCTGCCGCACCGACGGCCGGCCACAAGAAGACGAGGAGGAGGAGGACGGGAACGGGCCCCCGCTGTCCTCCACCATAACCCCCCTGTCGACGTACCAGAACTCCGTCCCCTTGAACCCGTCAATCATGGCGAGGAGCATGGCGTCGAGTTTCTTGAGCGCGGGGAGGTTCATGTAGAGGTCGCTGCGCGGGCGCGGGACCATGACCTCGAACTGGCCGCCGCCTTCGGGGAGCTCCTGGATGGAGGGGGTGAGCTCGACGATGGAGTCAGCGACGGAGAGCAGCCACTCCATCTCCCGCGTCCACATCGCCTTCCTCGCCGCCGCGAGCGGCTCCAGCCTCCACAGCTCGCCGAACACGGTGGCTGGACAGGACAGGCACCGGGAAAGGGAAACCGTCAGAAATCCGGGAAATGCGGGTGCAGGAGTCGCACGGCGGCGAGCGTACCGGAGAGGTTGGTGATGGCGTTGGAGATGGCGAGCGCGGTGCAGACGCCCTTGCCGCTGCCGGACATGTCCTCGCCGAGCAGGAGCTTGGCGAAGCGCTCCTTCATCATGTCGATCTCTGGCGGCACAGAAGCGCAAGGCAAGAATCAAGAACTTGCTGTTAGAGGAAAGAACAAGAGGGGATTTTGGAGTGAGATCTACGCAAAAGCGGAGTGGGGGGGCGGGGTGCCCGCTTACCGGAGAGGTCGGAGGCCGGCTTGGAGAGGTAGAAGGCGGCGGCCGACGCCGGGGTGGGGAGCGACGAGGAGGAGGAGGCGAGGCGGGAGACGGTGGCGGAGGCCGAGGAGGAGGAGGCGAAGCGGCGCGTGGTGGGCGCGGAGCAGTCGCTGGAGGTCTCGGACTCGCTGACGTCGGCGCTGGGGCTGTAGCTGCCGCTGCATCGGTCCGAGGCGGCCTCGTCCTCCGACGCGCTCGCCATTGCGGCGGCGGCGGGGTGGATAGGCTAGGCGCTGTGGCGGTGGAGAGGGAGTGGGAGGAGGGGAAAGCGATGGGAGCACACAGCGCAGCTGCAGCTGCAGGAGCAGAGCAGGAGAGGAGGAGGGGGGCGAGCGAGCTCACTGGCCTTCGACTGCGCTGCTTCCTCTATTTGTTTATTCCTTTTTCTCCGAGCCAAGCTCCCTCCCGGCTTGTTTTTAGTCGTACTAATCTCGTTTGAATGGTGAATTAGCGCTAGCGGTGGTGTTAATGATGCTACTGGCGCCTGTGCTTGTTAAACAAATGCCACTTGTGGTACTATACCGTTCATGTGTCGTGTGCACATTGTATTTCCTCTGTATGTAAACGTAATGGACGTACGTATGTACGTCATCTAGCTTTTTGTACAGGTGTCTGCTCGCTCATCGCTTTCGCACGGGTGTGAGAACGTGAATCGAGTACCCCTAGCTGTACGTAGCATACGTACTGAGTACGAGTATGTTGAGCAGCTGGTGACGATGAGGTATTTGGTGCTGGGTCATGTCACCACTGCAATCTTTGTTCAAGACCTGGCGTCAACTTGATTTGTTTGTTATCGAAATGAAGGTATTTTGTATCGACAGCACAGCACACTCTTGGAAAGAAGCAATTTGAGATGCTCTTATTCAGTCAATACTACTAATAATAATTTGGACCTAATTGACTGCCGGTATAATAAATTTATATAATTTTAAAAAAAAACAAGGACCAAGCGTAAAACCTGCTGGGATTGGAAGAAAACCGAGCTAGCCACCACGAAGATCCATCGGAGAAGCAGTTGGATTTGGGGTTTGGTGGGCGTTGGCGCGAGCCGGCAAAAAACGGACGGCCAGCCATACCCACACGGGTCGGGCCAGAACTCAGAGAACTGACGAGAGGGACCACCAGCACCAGCAGGGGGGAACGGCAGGTGAGGTGGGCACGCGCCGTCAGCCGTCAGCGCGGGGCGGTTTGGTTGGGTTTTTTCTTCCGGCCCCGGGCGCCGGGTGCGTCGCGTGTCCGTCCCTCTTGGTCTCTACGGAACGGAGACGGAGACGGGGGAGTTGATGGGTGGGGCCACGGTCGCGCGTGACAAGGAGGCGCGGGCCCGCGTGTCGGCTTCATTCATTGATGCCTCTTGGCCTGGGCCCTGGCGTCTGGGGAAAAAAAAAGGCTTGACCGGCTTTGACTGGAGGGAAGACTGAGTTGAATTGAATGGACCATGGAACACTACTGATTGCTTTGATTTTAGCAGTATCTCCCTTTTTTTTGGGGTACTCGAGAAATTAAGCGCGGCGTTTAATTCTGATGTTTGTTTTTGACTCTACGTCTACGACTCTCTGAAATTACTAGTACCTTCGCAGAAGCTGTGCATGTACTAGTACAGTATATGCAGTATACGAGTATGGAGTACAGTACATTGATAACGAGGGAGGGAAGGGCGGAAGAACGTACAGTGCGTACCGGATGGCGGATGTTTTGTTTTTAACATCACACGCTGCGGTTGCGATTGTGCTGCATGGGGCCCACCGATACGGAGCAACGGAGGTAGCAAATGTACGTTACTGTAGTAGTGCTGGAGGTGGTACTCTACTGCTCACGGTGAAGTCCAGTCCTACGGGGTACGGGGGGGTAGTAACTCGTAACCGTAACGGTAAAATTTGTAAATTCTGCGGGAGCCAACTGCTGCTGCTGGTCCATCCGCAGGGAACCGGCCGGGCAGGATGGAGGGGCCGCCGAGGGAGGAGGGGACGAGGCGGCCAGGCGGCCACGCAAGGAACCGTGAAAACAAAGCATCTAGTACATACTCCGTGCTACTGCTTCGTTGCTCATACGGAGCGTTTGACTGGTTAAATAAATCGGATAAGATAAATTGGCTAATTCGCTGTAAAAAAATATTATTTATAAACGGCTAATAAGGGGATGCGAGCCGAGACTGGGCGCAATGATATGCACCCATCCAAACAGTAGCCACGCAGCCCATGAGTGGCCAGGCACCATGATTGTGGGGTTTGGGATCACGCTCCCCGGCCTTCATCTCCCGCTAACCCACCACGACGGTACGTCGCTCCGGCCCCGTCACTGCACGTTCCCATCACGACGCACAAGTAAGCGGTCCTAGCAGTGCAGTGCACGCTGTAGCTAGCACAAATTAAAAAGTGATGGTGTGGATGATGCATGGTGATAAAGGAGTCGGCCGTCGTCGCCCGGCGCCGCGAAATGATTGCGCTAGCTGCCGCGCGCGTGATTTCTGCTTAACAGAATTAGCGGCGACGCACTGGCCCATGTCCCATGTCCCCGGCTGGCAGGCATCATTGCCGTAGCCGACTGACTGCCGACGACGGAGAGCAGCCAATAAACAGAAACACATAGTATTATTGTTAACAGAAACAGAGTAGTATTTATTATTGTTATGAACCGATGGAGCTAGCTAGCGGTCCGCGCTTTCGTTTGCGAGCGTGATCACGTGTGCACACCCCCGGACTATATACGCCTAATCCAAGTGTACGTACGTACCGCGGGTACCTACACCTATCTGAGTTGATGATGGGTTGGAGTGTCGTCGTCGTCGTCGTCTCCTTCTCTGGGATTTGGCGCGTCTGGTGTTGGTCCGTCTACGTACCCTCTAACCCACCCACCCACCCACCAAACGTATCCCATCCAATCCGAGCATCCGAGCACCAGCACCAGTACGGCAGTAGTATACGCTACGGGCTACGGGCCCTAACTGCCGATTGGAACCTTCCTTTTCCCCATCCCCAAGGCCCCCCCCCCAAGAGCCTCCCCCAAGAGCCATCATGGATAGATGGACCATGCACGAGCACGGGCGCGGGCGCGAGAGCACCTACCTTCTGTGGCCCGTCCGGCGAATGGTGTATATCCATCCACCAATGTACGTACTAGTACTCAATACAATACCACACCAACACCACACGCGGACGACGCCGGAGGTAGTAGTAATAGTAGTAGGGACTAGGGAGGCGACGGACGTTGGTACACCGTCACCCAGGGCTCCTCCACCTACAGTAGTTCTCTAGGACTAGGACTTCCTCTGTAGAGTGTAGGGTCCTGTTCGGCTGTTTCTGTGTCTCCCCGCAACCAAAAGCCGCCGGCACGACATGAGCAGGAAAACAACCAACCGAGCATGGAGAATGACCGAGCCACCCAGCAGGATAGGACTAGGAGTGGCTCGCTCGCTGCAGGCGCTGCTGCAAACAGGTCCTTCGGTCCTTCCGCAACCACCTCCCTACCGCTACTACTGGCCTAGTACTATAGTTACGATTCTACTCCAGTTTTTCCTAATCTTAAAGCACACCAATTTTTTCCTAAGTTTGACAAATTTTATAAAAAGATATCGACATTTGTGTTTCTAAATACAGTGACTATAAAAGTATATTATAATTGATTTTTAATAATATTTATTCGACGTTATAGAGATGTTAGTGTTTTCATATAAAATCATATGGCTTTTCAAAAAGGAAAAAATATGCTCGTTCCAAGACGGAGGAGTACTCCCTATGTCCTAAATACAAGTTGTTTCTGCTTCCCGATAAATTTATGTCACATAAATATTTACCACAAACAAACGAAATGCTTCAGGATTTTTCAATCTCTCTCCTCTTACAAATTGTTTAAGAAAGTTTAAATGTAAATAAAAAAACAAATTAATCTGCAAAACCTTGCTGGCCTTCTTTTCTTTCTTCTTATTAGTGAGCACCTGTAGGCTGTAGCTTTTTTTTTTTTTTTCCCTTTTGTGGAACCACCTGTAGGCCGTAGCTGAACTGCTGAAAAGCCACTGTGTGCTACTGCGCGGCGCGGTTCCGCATGCCCACCAATCAGTTACTCACTGGTACACCGCACACTATGCTGTGCGAGACGAGAGCACGAGACTGCTAGCCCTGCTGGCCACGCGATTCTCCGACCCCCGTTTCTTCAGCGTTGGCGCCGCAGCCTGCAGCCTGCAGCTGCAGGTTGGACGTCGTGGACTCTCCCCCGGTCCTCCGTTTCAGCTCTGCATGCATGCAAAGGGAGAAACAAAAATTCCCGCCGCATCAGCAATTAACCACCGGTACCCCGTACCGTTAGCCTTCAGGCACTTGTTCTCATCTCTCTTATTTTTGCGACTACTGGGACTGGGATGGAAGAAACACACGGCAGATCAATGCATTGATTTCGTTTTTTTAGGATATGATTAATTAAAAGGCCATATTTTTTTTTTTTGCTCATTCTCCTGTTTGCATCGACACTTTAAGTTGGTGGTCCTTGGTGTCGCCTTGTAACAGGCCCTCTGTTAGTATTTACTAAAGCACTAACAATAGGAAAGACATTGCTGTGCTTAGCTACAACCAAATGTTAAAGCCCAGAAATTGACCATATGAGTGGTCCAAACAGATGTGGCAGAGTGGCTTCACTCTTTTTCTTTTGAAGGTGGGATGTATACGTGTAGGTAGGCTCGGCTTTTTTCTTTGGGATCAAACGAAACAGGTCAAACAACGATCGAGAAGCTATCTTTGCTCAAGAAGAAAAGGCACGTAACCCCCCTCCATCCTCTTCCTTCAGCGCCCACACACTTGTTATGCCAGAAAATTGCGACCTCTGGTCCCTGATGGTAGACAATAACGAGCGGTGTAATTTTTTTTGTGACAGTGGTCCTTTTTTTTTATATATATAATCGACAGTGGTCCTTCTAATTGGTTTGGGGCGATGACGATGAATGGTGGTCACATCATATTGCAATATACTAGAACCCTGTTTGGCACAACTCAAATTTATCATTGAAAACAACTTCATATGCAGCGGTGGATCTAGGATTTCAATCATGGCGGTATGGACCTAAGTGGTGCAATTTGCTAACGATATAATATGACAACCTAGTGACTTAGTTTGCTAAGAGCAATTCTAATAAGAGACTCTTTTTATATCCTTCATAATTTATATGGGTAGAGATTTTGGTGAAAAAAACATGTCATTCACTAACCTCTTTAATTAGATACCTAAATATAGACATTTTTTTCCTCACTAGTCAAAGATGGAGAGTGATAATGGCTCTCTAGAATGTCCACAAGATATAAAAAGTGTTGGAATCTACAAAGAATAGAAAGCGTTTGCAATCAAATAATTCTCCAAATGATAATTTAGAGAGTAAATTTTGGAAAGACTATTGGAAATGCTCTAAGGATATAATTCACCAACATTCATCTAGGGGTATACAAAAACAGTTATTGCCAAGGTCTAAGCATAGTAGCTTCTTGCTAATTCAGAGGACACAGCTATAGTCCCTCTTGGATGAGTACTTGAGCTTAAGTTATTGCTACAAATATAGTGTTCTATATAATAAATATTATATTATATGTATATATACTTGGTGTTTCTAAAAACAATTTGGGGGAAACACTGTATCCCCATGCATCTATACTACATCCGCCACTGACTTCATGAGTAGCTTTCTCGGTGAAGCTAAGATATTTTAGAAAAACTGTCTGGCAAAACAGCTTCATGCATAGCCAAGTGAGAAATGAGAGAGTGAACTATGAAAATCTATTCTCTTTTTTTTTTTATAATTTCACCTCTCTTCATTCCTTTATGAGAAAATAAAAAAAGTTCTACTTAATGAACCTGTTTTGAAAAACGTTGTTTGACAAAAAAAAAAAGCTCATAACAATACATGAATCTGTTGGTTGGTGAAACTCTTCTTAAACAAGACCTAAAACGCAGAAACATAATGCTCTCCTGTAGTTTTTTTTTAGAGTATACTCCGCCAAAGTGGATCCCGAAAACAGGGACTATATCAGCAACGGGCCTGCCGCCTCTATCGCCAATCGTCCAGATATGAAAAAATCTGTGTTTTTAGTTACCGACAAACTCACTCAAGTCGACTCCGACGTACAGATTTAATAACTGTTCTTTTGTTTCACAAGATCATCTATTTGGTAGCCTTTTTTTTTTTTTTTCTCTCTCCGCACGACTCCATTCGGCTCTCCTGCTTGCAACGTTACGAGAACGCGATATAAAATGAGCTGCTCTTGCCAAACCACAACCGAAATAGTCGGGAAAAAGTGGACAGTCTCGTCGCTGCCGATACGCAGGTCCCATATATCATACCTGGTGGTGAAAGCGTAAGCGAAGCTTTATCTTTTGGTACAAATCTCTGTCGTCGGTCAGATTCTTTCTCCAGATTCTCTTGGTTTTCTGGTCAGTCCTTTTCAGATCAGAGGCATGATCACGTATTATTCCCTCGAGTGCCAGCAGCCTCCGCGGGCAAAGCAGAGGCAGCAGACTGGCAGGAGCACGTAATGACTTTTGTGAATGACACTATGACAGTGCCCCAGTCTATGCTGCATTGGATACGGCCTCACGGGCTGACGTCTGCTAGATCAACGATGGCAACTATTACTAACACGGTTGAGACGTTGAGTCTCTTGGTTCGAAAGCTTTTCTTTACCCCGACTTAACAACAAATCAACTACCTCACCAAAACGAACAAATCAACATCAAGGCATTCGGATCTGCGTATTTAAGCGCCACGTATTTCTTATCAAGTATACAGTACGAATGTGTTATGTGCAGACTCGTACATGACTTCTGGCTACCATTCTATCATTTTACATTGGCAGCCCACCTCGTGCAGCAACTCTCAACTTATCACAGCCAATGCTTTCAGCGGGCACCAATTATAAGAAACCGAACTTTCACTTACAATGATGAGGGGATGTGTTGGAGCAACACATATCCAGAAAGCACGGCACGGTTCCGCTCCTTCACCTTCGTTTGGTAGTGCACCCTGCAAAGGCCAAATCGTTTTCGTGAGCAAGGAATATGAGCAGCAGGTGTGCAGGGTTCAGTTGTGGCCAGAATAGCAGTTTATTACTTCTGGCCGTCAAGCCACATTTCAGTGGACAACGTTTCTCCGGGGTAGACGTGCAGAAGGAAACGACCGAAGATGCTCTTCACTGCCGTCGGTTCACCGTTGCAGAAAGATTTTATGACAGCGCGAGCAGCGAATCCTAGGGTGCAGAGACCGTGCAGGATTGGACGAGTGAACCTGCAAAAGCTCCCTATTAGACAAAATCTTCAGTAAAGAACCAAAGCTTCATGCATGGAAAGCTGAGTCCAGGTAAAGTGGGGATCTTGCAGTACTTTTGTCAGATCATGTAAATAAACAGAACAGAAAGATTCCACTGGGAAGATAAAGTCATCATTTGAATATACGAAACGCCGAGACATTTCACTGGGAAGATCAAGTCATCATCTCAGAATGAAGGGAAAGGACTCAACCTAAATTTCATGCTAGCATTCTAAATGAATCCTTCATTTTTTTTAATTAAAAGATCCAAATCAATGTCAGTGTGTCTGGTAAGTTGTAACCATGGACTATCGTAGAACACTGGTTGCTGACATTCAAGTTCATCTCAAATGAGGGGGAAATGACTTGGAACCTAATGTTCATGGCATCAAGGGAATCCTTCATTTTCGTCTAAAACATCCAAACCAATGTCAGTGTTTTAAGTGCTGACCATGGAATGATGTAGAACACTGGTTTCTTTATAAAAAAAGGAAGAAAGAATTGCCCTTTTTTTTTGCAGAGGTAAGGATGTAAGTTAATACAGCAAGTGAGAGCTGGAGCCATGCTGTTAATACTCTGTATAATACTTTTAGGTAATTAGTTACCTGGTTCCTGAGATTCTCTAATAAGTGCTAAACTTGGACAAGTGCTAAAAAATAGGCTGAAAGGATGAAACTAAGAGCTTCTCAGTCCAACATCTGCCCCCAGATACTTCCTCGATGTCAAATAAGACTATAATATATAATAAATACAAAGATACAATAGCAATTTGAAGAGGCATACCCGGCAAGTTGTGCAATATCAGGGTCTGAATGCAAAGGATTGTAATCCCCAGAAAGCCTGTATAATAATGCCTGATTAGAAAAGAAAGAATTAGGCTTTGTTGCATAACAAAGTTCATGTTAACAAATTGAGAATATGATTTCATTTGCAAAAAATAAAACTTCTCCACTTGGGGTCTTGGCCAAATAACTCAGAACTTAAAACACTTGAATGCACAGACACTGAATTGTATTATGAATGATGCTAGAAGGAAGGACACATTAATTCATCAAAACAGGGCATACCAAAAGTTATCACAGTGTGAGACATGAGTTGTGCCTTATTGGCAACAAAGACAAGTTATTGCAGTACTGCACAAGCAAATAAAGTAACATGCCTGGGGTTGCTTTGTCTGGTCGTCATATACTGCAGAAGGTGCTGAATTTGGAATAGAAATGCGAGAAACTTGATTAGCAGGATAAGTAGCATATGAGTATGGCCGCGAAGAATCTGAAAACCCTCCAGCACCACGCAAGTAGATAGTACTCCTGCATATCACAATAAGATAGCATTGCTCTTTTTGTAGGTTATGGTGCTCGACTGGAAGTCTGAAATAAAATGGGCATCATACTGACCTGTTCATGCATAAAATTTCGCCAGACTTTTTGAGGCTGGTGGTAGTTTCGAGCTCAAGAACAGTTGCTTTCCCTGCAAATTTAAAATAGTGCCTCGGTAAAATCAATTCAATGAAATTGAATATAATCCCATGGAGGGTCAAATTTTTGGCAAGTTATGGTAAAATGGTTGAAAAGGATAAAGATATTTGGTGAAATCAAGAACAAAAAGGATGCCATTTATGATCATTAAAACTCAAGGTGCTAAGTCTTCAGCAGTTTGATAAAAATTACTGCAGGAGTGGGGGGTGGACACTTGAAAGCAGAGGGGTCTAATTGAAAGGACCAACTTAATAGTTACATCAGATGTAGTTGACAAATAAAGATCTTTTTCGTTCCTCCAAGAACAAAACTGCAACTTCAAAATTCTATTGCAAGAAGTACAAAACTATCACATGATAATAGACAGGTTATATTTGAGGCACTTCACAGGAAACATTAAGGTATACTATTCTTCATTATGGTTTTATGGAAATGGTTTGTAGCTTTATAATGTTTGTCATTCATTGCTGCCAAAAAAAAAACCCTGTGGTTCTTATTATCTCAAGATGGACAATTGTTAGTCTGTAATGCTGAACCCCACACCCCCCCAAAACCCCCACCACCACCACCAAATGTTACGTCTTCATCTCCCATAGACAGGTTTTATTTGAGGCGTTCCAGGAAAATTATAAGTTATGGTTTTTGGCTGGTTTTATATCTAATGTTTGTCATTCATTGCTGCAAAACAAAAGCCAATGTATCTAGAAAAGCAAAAAATGTCTTATAATTTGGAATGAAGGGAGTATTTGATATCAAGAAATAACATAAGTCAGAGCTATCATAAAAAAGGAATTGAGATATGGAAACATGGAATTAAGTTTAAGGAAGAAAAAAGCAAGGAGCATGAATGATAAAAAGGTATTCATATCATCCATTCAGTAACAAATTTATCAATTCAGGTTGGGTGGGGGTGGGAAGCAAGTACCTTTGTCATGCAAACCAGCTACTTTAACCCTGTTTACAACCTGAAAAATAAATACAAGAGACAATTGCTTCTGTAAGTTGAAACCAAAGATGGGCTGCTCAAGAATGTTTCATCCTAAATGCTGAATAGAACAAGAAAATTGAGCACTGTAATCATTCTATTTAGAGTACAGCATCAACATTAGTTGAATAATTGTTGCATTGACCTACAGATAGTCATAACTAATGAGCATGCAAAAAAAAAAAAGAATGAAAACAATCCAGTTTAGATGAGATGAAACTCCAGTTGGTTAATCCACATCCAAAGGAACCGATCTAGCCATTTCTGTACAGGAAGTCTGAAACTCTCATCAATAATGCTTTAATCAATCTCCCAGAACAAAGATATTAACACAAACTTTTGGAGAACAGTAAAGCTACTTACACTGGCATACGAAGGGATTGGCCTATAGATCTCTATGTATTGTTGACCATGCAGTAGAAGGCTTGCATCAAAGCTGGAGAAGGAGAACAGAGAAAAAGGTAAATTATCGTAACAATAAATTTACACTCAAAATGTTGGCCAATTTAAAATGACAAAACCTGAACACTGCACACCTATGGAAATGAAAAACAAGGGCCAAGAAGAATTGCAGCAGAATCTCAAAAAGCTATTACTTTATGTAACCCTTACTTAAGGCCAGGCACCTCGACAAATCCAAGCCCATTGCTGTTCTTGTAGGGAAATAAAGAAACAAAAGTAGGAAGGACCTGCATTTTAGTGAAAAAAAAAGTACAAAGATATTAGTGTATTAGTCTTGTACCTTTCAAATGTCTGGTTCAGAATTTATAGACAACTAAGGACATATGAGTAAAAGAGATAAAAGGACATTAAAATCCATCTTTCACTTATTTGAGTATACATATACCCCATATGATAGTCACATAAACTCCCTGCAGGGCTCAACGTAGTTCTTGACTGTAGATGCTTTAATACATTGTCAGGTCATTTGCATTAACTGAAAGCTATCCAAACAATTGTGGTTTCTATGGAATACAGGTCCCAGAACCAAAACAGAGTATTGTGCAAGCTAAAAATCATCTTCTGGTTCTCATTCATACATGAATGGAAGTTCGTTGATTTCAATCATTATTTTTTTCACTTTCTTTTGTCACTATAAGCACTAAAGGTTCATTGTGAACATTTATTGTTGCCTTAATCACAAACAAAATATTTAGTGGCTCTTATGCAGTAAGAGAACAGATTTTGTTAAGTCTAAAAATCTAAACAACTAGCAAATCGGCATGTGCAATTGTGAGGTTATAATGATTAATGAGTACTGTATATTTTTAACATGCAAACAGTATTAGTTCAAATAGAAGATTAGCACAAAGGAAGCATCAACCATGCAAACTTGAAAATCTATTAATTAAATAGACATAATCAATAATTTGTAGAACTATTTTTTATATACTTGTTGATATCAATATCGTTTGCATATGCAATGTTCCTACTTTTGCATGGTATATATTCTACCCAGAAGAAGCATCTTGTATTTATGGTTCTTTTTAGCATTTTAGCATCCAAATTTTGTTCATAAATGTAAGATTTTTTTTACATGCCCTCTCCCTCCCCCTCCCTCATCACTAATTCAGCAGCAGTTTTATTTTGGTGGCAGTAATATTTTGTGTCATTGTAACCGGTGGTATGAGTAGAAAAAAGGTGTTAATTGCATCTTTGTAATCTTGGTGATTCATTGAAGACATCACAGTCATTTCACTTCATCCTTAATCTATCCTTAAATTGAATTTGTAGATGGAGGGATTTTCTACTATGCCTATGCCAAAAAAAAAAAAATCAGCACACTTCCAACCTTATCCAAATATGTCAGGAAGTATCAATGGTCTATCAGTTGAAAAAAAAAAAAAAAAAAAAACCAGGAAAATAAAAAAGTATGGCATCAATTCTATGCAGCCCATCTATGCAACAAGTTGACATATTTTCTACAAAAGAAGTTAATACAAGACTTGCTGACAGGATCAAGACAAAGTAAAAACAAAATATGCATCGAAATCATTTCATATAGCTCAAACTCCCTTCATCACCAAGTACCTTTTCCATTGCCAATACCTTTTGTAGTCTTTAATTTTGTGTGAGTGAAGTTTCTATTAAAAGATTCTCTTGGCCTTGGTGGGTGCTCAATGCAAATTATATAATTACAAAAACTCATATATTAAGTTCAGGCAGTGTCCAACTGTCCATGGCTGTGGTATGTAGTGGCCTTTAATGCCCAACTTGAGCTAAAGGAACACATCAGCATCGATCTTGATGAAGTCCTTGAGGCTGGGTATGGCTTTACCTCCATTCCTTGAGGGAGATGAATGATCCAGCTTTTGGCATTGCTATATCATGTATTGGGACCATTTATTACTACTAGAAGGACTTGAGAGATAGTTTTAACATTTCTGTACATATTGAACATTGTTTCCTCCATTAAATTCTTTATTCTGCACGAAGCACACACTCATGCAATCTTCTAAATTTGCAATATCTCAAATTAATCTCAGCCTCAATTGTTTGGACCCACATAATTAAAGGTGCATATCTTTTTCTTCTTACAAAATTAACATGTTTAATGGCAGCGTAGGTAATTTATCAACATGCATAGGGTTATTTTGGTTTTATTTTCTCTGATTAACATGGTAATTTCTAGGCTTTTAGAATTAAATCTTTTATTAGACAAATAAGTTCCTTCTCTGCTGTCTTGTTTGTCTCCATTTTCATCCAATTTATTAAGGGCACCTTAAGACACTACTTGCAGAAATAAATCTGGGACGGACGGATACAGGCAAGCTAGGGGCCAACAATTTCCAACATAAAGATGCAAGTAAGACAAGGGATTTGGCAACAAGAAACCTATCTAGAAATTGTAAAATACCTCTATGTGTTGGCAGGGTCTAGTTTAATATGACTTGTACACTCAACATCAAATTACAGTAAAATCGGAATATCGACAACACAGATTCGACGAGGCAATATACCATGATAAGGTATGCATAAAACACCAGACCATATAACTGCAGAGCAAGTTCAACAGCAGAACGGCCAAAAAATGGAGTCTGGAGCACAGCAACAGCTATCAAATGGCACTAAAACAGGAGGGGATTAACCGAGGGGGGAGTTCGACCTTAATGTTTGGCTGCCCGTCCCTGTGGTACACGAAGTGGAGCTCCTTCTCGTCGACGGCGTCATCGCCGCAGGCGCCAACCCCGAGCGCGTACAACGCTACATCCCTGCGAATCAATTGCAGAAGCTGATCTTATCAAATCGGGAGGCGCGCAGTCGGGCAGGTCCCGGATGGAGCGGGGTCACACCTCTCGTTGTAGTCGAAGGACACCTGCGCAGCACAGAAGAGGAGAGGAGGACGTGAGACCACGGAGGCGGACAGGGGAGTCTGCGAGGAAGAGTGGCGGGGATTCTACCTCGGGGACCTTGTGGGCGAGCACGACCTCGGGGTCCACGGGCGCGGCGGGTTTGGAGCTGGTCGCCATGGCCGCCGTGCCCGTATGCCGTATGCTGCGCCTCGTCGCTCTCAACGTTCGCCGGAGAAGTGGGAGTGGTGCCTGGGCCTGGCCGCCTGGCTACTTGTAGGAGACGAAGAAGAGAGTTCGGTGCCGTGAGGGAGAAGGTGACGTGGAACGGTGGAAGGGTCCTCGACGGTGACGGTGAGCGAGGTGAAGGGGAGATGCGGCAGCCGCCGAGTTGGATACCGGTTTCTGTGTCACTGACAGGTAGGGCACAACGAGCTAACTGGGATCCCGATATCTGAAATCTGAATGACAATGTGTTTCGTACCGACGCCACTGAGTCAATGGAATTGGCTGAAAAAAAAAAAACCTTGCTAATTCTGGTAATAAAAACTGCTAATTTTGGTTATCTTCCGACTGCAAAATAATCTACGGCTGCTTGTACGGGAACAACGGAATTGACGTGAGAAAAAAATGTGCAATAATGACCGGTCTTTCAAAATTTTGCTAATGATTACTCCATCCATCCAAAATTATAAGTCATGTCAAAAATCTTGAAGAGTCAAAGTTTTTTAAGTTTGACTAAATTAAATATCATTAGATTCTTTATTAGTTATAATAACATAATAATATTTATGACACTAATTGAGTATCATTAGATTCTTTATTAGTTATATTTTCATCATATACCTACTCGCTCTGTCCCGCTTTAAAGGTTGCTGGAGCTTCCTGGCAGGTGCATGCAAAGTACTACGAATTTGGATAGGTTTGTGGTCACATGCATGTACGAACTTGGACAGAGAAAAGGGTGGCTAGAACAACATTTAAATGAGGACGGAGGGAGTATTTGATGTCATAAATCTTTGTATTTTTTCTATAATTTGATTAAACTTAAAAAATTTGACTCTATAAGATTCTTAGAATGACTTAGAATTTGGGATATAGAGAGTAGGAGTATAATAATTAGTAGCATTACTATTGCACTTAATAAATATAGTTATAAAGTATTGTATCTAGAAAATCTAAAACACCTTATAATTTTTTTGATAGAAAACAAGAGGGATGTGAGGCCCTACTATGCTAAAACATCATATAATTTGGAATAGAGAGAGTAAGCACACCATTGAAGACACCTATATACATATGAGAAGAAATATCTTTTTTATTTTAATATCCCTACCCTTGTACTCTTGTAGATATGACTGATAAATATGACTGAATAGATATGAAACATGTCGAAGAGCTAAAAAGTTAGCTCGTTCTTGAGACGTTGTCAGGAAAATCAGTTCCATAACACCAGCAAACCAAAGGATTTCATAGCAACATTGCAAGGATACTGACGACGTCTGTGGACGTACGGAAACGTAAACGTTATCCCACTGATAGAATGACTCCACGAGGAATGCATGGATGCCTACACGGGATTTTGTTACAAATTCACAATCGGTAATCTGCAGCCCAATCCCCCAAAGATTTGGGTTCATAAACTCCTAAAAACCACCAGCTGAAAGAAATTGCCTCGTCCCTTGTTTGTCAACTCTTGAGACGACGTTGCTGCAGTTCCTTTCCTTTCTTGAGATGACAGTTGACTTGACATTGCTGTGAGCCTGTGACTGAGAGCACATGTATCAGTTGGTTCACCTTACAGTGATGAAGGGACGTTTTGGAGTAACACGTATCCTGAGAGCACTGCTCGACTGCGCTCTTTCACCTTAGTTTTGTAGTACACCCTTCGACTGCAAACGAAAACATGGAATGTATTCATCGAGCTAGAGGTCAGAAGCAACCGAATCAAAATGCTGCGAAAAAGCACGGCATTACCTCTGTCCTTCAAGCCACATCTCAGTAACAAGAGTTTCCCCTGGGTAGACATGGTACAGGAACCGGCAGGAGATACCTTTCACGGCTGCAGGTTCCATGTTGCAGAAGGACCTCATGATCGCTCGAACAGCGAATCCAAGCGTTGACAGTCCAGGCATTACAGGATGTGGAAACCTTCAAGTTTTAAGTTCAGGTTAATCTGTTTTTAGAACACAATTGTGCATGCAAGATGGACCAGATAGATGTACAGATACATTTAACTTTAGATCAGAGCAGAACTGCACGGGATGATAGAGAATTGAAGAGCAAATCGAGCCAGGCAGAGCAAAACATGTAGCATATCTTCTATAGTCCTACTGGCTACCAACTTAACAACATGAAATTGACATTACTTCAGCATCAGAAAAATGCAATAATTTTTCTGTTCACAGGAGGACCTGACCATTCACAGCACGTGAACAGCATCTGCAGTTCACATAGCAACAGCCAACGCCGGGATTAGTTGGCTAGCTGGCGCTTGCCCATTAAGTCAGATAAGCACATACAAGGAAGTCAAGAACACTAAGGATTAAGTTGCAAAGTATATCCTTGATCCAAGGCAATTGATAGAGATTTATTAAAAAGTTGATTTATGCCGAATAGTAAAAATCTAGTAATCTTTCTCTACGCTGGGATTAGTTGGCTAGCTGGCGCTGGCCCATTAAGTCAGATAAATATAAGGAAGTCAAGAACACTAGGGATTAAGGTGCAAAGTATATCCTTGATCCAAGGCAATGGATAGAGATTTATTAAAAAGTTGATTTATGCAGAATAGTAAAACTCTAGTAATCTTTCTCTAAAAAAAGCAAAAACAAGACTCCAGTAATAATCAAGGTTTTAATTAAACTGGAACTGAAGATGAGTTGTAACAAGTAGCTAAAGTAACATACCCTGCAGCCCGTGCAAAGATAGGATCTGAATGCAAAGGATGAAAATAGGCAGATAAGCCACAGAGTAGTGCCTGAACCAACAGAGAGAAACCTCAGAGATTTAAAATAGGACAACCTTGTAACACTTGGATTAATATTTCTTAATCTGTAGCTGTGTGTAAAATTTGACCAGAGAAAAATGGTGTTGCTAAATTTAATAACAGCCTTGAAAGATATTTTGTTAAGAAAAAAAAAGAATTTACAGTATTCGAGATGCCTTCTATGTAGGACAAATAAATTCAACAAAACAATCAAACTACAAAGAAGAGCTGTGTTGCAACAAGAGTACAAATAATGGAAATATAAAGACAAGCAGCTCTCCTCCATGTTCGCTAAAAATAAGCAATTGGAAATACAACTACAGAAAAAAATTTACATATGGAATGAAGTATCATGCCTGGGATTTCTGAGTGCGATCTTCATACACAGAAAAAGGTGTGGAATCTGGAAATGTAACATCGGAAACCTCATTAGAAGGATAAGTGGCATATGAGAATGGTTGTGAAGAGTTGGAGAAGCCACCAGCACCACGTAAGTAGATAGTACTCCTGTGGCAGGTGTCGCAACAATGGATTATTCACTCATTCCAGTCATTTTTTTTTGGAAAGAGATCATTCCAGTCAAACTGTATAGCTCAATTGTCCCAAAAAAAATTACATACCTATTCATACACAAAGCTTCACCAGAACCTTCAAGGCAGGTTAGTGTTTCAACTTCAAGAACAGCAGCCTTCCCTGCAAAACAGGGACATGGTATTTTAGATCAAGGAAGTATAACTTCCCTGCAAAATATCAATATTAACCATGTACTTGTTCCAATCAACACATGCACTTAAAAACTAAACTCGACCTGCGGGCAGAACACATGCACTTATATTGTTCACTTCTGGGCAAGGTATTTGAGCATAAGAAATACAGGCGTAACTGTGAATTCGACCTTAAAAGGAAAGTTCTCTTGAATTCTTAATCAAGTTACAGACAAAAGGAATTATGGTCCCAGTAAAATGTTTTCTTAACATTTTTTCCATTTTAGAACATAGTATGGATAACACTGAACAACCAAAATTTCAAACTAGCAAGCTATAATAGGCCTATAACAGAATAAATCTTCAAAACGGGAAGGAGAAAACTTTTCATGGTCTGACGCCATAGAGATCCTGCTCACATATGAAAACAACGTGTCACATCACTAGTTTAGCTGAGAGGCTCCGATTACATGGGTGTATTAGTGCTATTAATAACTATAGTGAATCTGAATCCCTCCCCACCCTGCACTGTTAGTGGACATATACGATTGACAAACTGGTAAAACCTTCTTAAAAGTCTTATACAGAGTAACAAAAAGCTAACACCTTGACCATGCATTTTACCATAGAGATACAACAAACAAAGAAGAAACAAAACAATAAAAATTGAGCGATTAAATATCACAGCGAGAATACCTCGGTCATGTAAACCAGCTATTTTAATTTTGTTAGCAACCTGGGGAAAGGAGAAAGGTCGATCATATTTGGGGGTACAAAATAGTAAATATTGTAAAATATGTTAAATAGTAAGGGAAATGTGGTGGATTTTCTTAAAAGCAGGCATATGAACCTTCTGTCTGTCAATTTATGATGAAGAAGACCCTGTTTTTTAAGAAGAAGTTTACATCTGCTATCTAGATTACACATCACTTTCACTTGTTAACCCATAGACCATAAAAAGCTACTCTTTCAAGACTAACACAATTTGAGTGTACAACTTACATTAGCTCGTGAAGGAATTGGTCTATATATCTCTATGTATTGTTGACCATGCAGTAAAAGTGCTGGGTCATAGCTGGAGAACAGAAACAAGCCAAATTGTTCAAGTGTAAGAATATTGACAGTACCCTAGCAAGGATTGACTGAGCAGAGGTAAAAAAAAAAAATGAAGGTACAATACTGTGTAACTTCAACGAAACCACAGTAACCCCACGATTAAGCTCAGTAAATATGTGAACAGTATTCTTACTGAAGCCCAGGGACATCCATGTAAAACCCATCTCCAGTTTTTGCATTATGTACAGAAATAAAAGTAGGTAAAACCTGCACAACATGCAAGGGACAATTACTTACAACAAAAAGCTGGCAGGTATAGAAATGCATGTATAAATAGACTCTGATGAAATACGTTACAGATATTTAGGTCACAGTAAGAAACAACAGTGCACTAGCATAATGAAAAGTAATTTATACCTGTTAGACTGTTAGTTCAGACTTATGAGTTATGAGTAAACAACTGTTGATTTTGAGTGCAGTAAACTGTATGTAAAAACTACCGCGTTGTATGCTTAAAAAGATTTCTCTGAAATGAAGATTCTTATGAGTTACTGACATTGAAGGTAAAGTAACTAGATCAAAGAGTGGGAGGCTTAATTTGTGATTGGAGAAAAGGAAGTGCTTTTTATGGTGTGTGCCATATGAAATGTAGAATGTGGCCCAGGGTTGCATCTGGCAGTAGCGGTGTGTTGTAAGAACTCTCTTTTATTTCTCTCTACCTTAATACAATGATACACAAATCTTTTGCGTGTTTGAGAAAAAAATGTAGAATGTACCATATAAAATTCCAGGAGGGGTAGTAACCTCCAAGTTGACCTGACCCAGCTTCTATGATCCAAAATGTGGCCCAGGCAATGCAATGTTTAATAAAAAAGAAAAAAAAATATCAAGCGGACATCTTAATTGAGCACCTTAATGGAAGACTGCCCATCCCTGTGGTAAACCAGCTGAAGCTCCTTCTCATCCGCTGCATCTGCATTGCAAGCTCCCACCCCCAGAGCGTGCAGCGCTACATCCCTGCACCAACCAAGTGAAAAATGCATCAGCCATTCCGAGCAGGAGCAGCCGTTGGGACGTTCCATCGAGCACACCGTGGGCGGTGGCGACCTTTCATCGTACGCGGACGCGACCTGCAAAACAGAGAGCAGCTCTCGTTAAGCCAGAAGAGCCCGGTGATCGAGGACGGAGAGCTAGCAAGAGCAGTGTGACCTCCGGGAACTTGTGAGAGAGAACCATGGCAGGGTCAATGGCGCAGGAGACAGGGGCCGTCGCGGAGACGAAGCGCGCCATGGTGCAGGGCAATGCCAAGGCCGGAGTGGGTGTCGATCATCGGCGCCCGCGCGAGCCATTGTTAAGTAGTCGTCGTAGCTGCCACTGCCAGCCCGCGCCGCTGAATCGAGCTAGCGACCTGCTCTAGTTAATTCCGGCAGCGAGAAGCAGTCAGATAGCGGCTTTCGAACGGCCAAATTGAGGTTGCAGACAGATAGGTGCCACCTGCAACGAGACGAGCGCAGGCAATAGAATCTCAAATAGGGTCGTCAGCGATCTGCTCATTTACATGCAATTTTTTTAATCGGTCGATTATCTACGTATACATCTACGTATAAAGTTTAGCTATGTTTTTATTTTTCCTTTGTGAGATCGTTTGTGCATTTCGCACCGTGTCACGGTTGCAGTTCGGTTCGCCGGAGCTGGCGGCGGCAAGTCCAGGTGGAACGGGATCACGGTCTTCTGCTGCACGACAAGCGCGGAGCCCATCTCCAATGACTCGTCCGAGGCCCCCAACCGGGCACTTTGCCCCGCCGGCTGCCGCGCCCCGCCACCACCAGCGCATACGCTCCGGCCATGCCACGCAGTGCCTCCACCACGTCCATGGGCGTACGCCGCGCGCTCCTTCGCCACGTACTCGCGCTGGAACTCCGACACGCACTCCTCGTCCGGGTCGTCCACGACCACGGCGGACACATCCTCGTCTATGTAGGCGCTCGTCGTCGCGACGCTGCCGCCCGTGCTTTCGCGGAGCACGAAGCGGACGACTGTCAGCCTGACGGACTCGTTCTTGGCGAGACGGCAGGCGAGGGCAACGGCCTCGCGGTCGTCCGTGCTGGCAAAGACGGCGGCGACGTGGGTCGTCACCTTCTCGTCGCCCTGGTTGCTCGTCCATATAGTATCTTGGTCCACAGCTGGAAGCTGGTGCCGCTTCTCTGGAACGGGCGGTCGGCGACGGCGAGAATGGCCGTGTGAACGGTGCGCGCTCTAGCACCTTGAGGTTGAGCTGGCGGCGGTTCTTCAGCCGGCAGATCATGGTGCCGTCGTAGTGCTGCTCTTTGTGGTACGGGATCAGCAGGATGCCCGAGGGCCGAGCGGACGTCCTCCGCCCAGCGGCGGATGGCCTTCGCGTTCACGGCGCTGCCGCGGTCACCTGTGTCGATCTCGCGGATGACGAGGGCGGTCGAACAGGTAAACACGTCGACGGCCCAGTTCGCCTGCGAAGTGGCGTCCTTGCGGCGGCTCATGTGCTTCCGCTCGCTGTCCTGGCTGGTGGCAATCTGGGGCATCGGGCCGGCCACCGGGCTGAGTAGGGATGTAGCGTGGGCTTCAGCACGTGGGCCTGGCCTTCGGCCAAAACACAACACTATGGGCCGATTTTCATGCCGTATTGGTCCGTATGGCACGACAAATTTGCAGGCCGTATCAGCCCATATGAAAGCCCTAGTTTGGTTTTGGATAATTAATGAAACCTTTGAGACTAATCTTTTGTGGCTAAGTGTGTGTAGCATAAGAAATGATGGTCCATGACAAGTGTTGGAGACATAAAGATGATCATGGTGTTGGTGATGAATACCAAAAGATGGTGGTCAAGTGCTCCAACTTTAAAAAGAAGAAAGAGAAAAACAAAATGGGCTCAAGGCAAAGGTATAATTGATAGGGCCATTTTGTTTTGGCACTCAAGACACCATAAAGGGATGTGAGTGTATTTAGGATAGATAGCCGTACTATTAAGAGGGGTGATCTTAATGCAAAAGCGGTTATCAAGTGCCACTAGGTGTTCTTATTCTATACATATGCATTAGAACCTAGTGTGAGCTAACTAATCCCTTAAAAATGATTTGAAAAATGCTAACACTCTTGCACAAGTGAAGACACATGTTCGTGTTGGCATATGAGAGCAAGGGATAGTGGGGTTTGGGGCTGACTGCAGTGACCGGACGCTGGTCTCGGCTTGACCGGACGCGTCCGGTCCTTTGTTGAAGATGTGCGCGTCCGCTAGTGTGGCCACGGACGCGTCCGGTCGTTCCTGGAGCTCTCTGGAATCGACCGGACTCTAAGGCGGAGGAGCCGACCGGATGCCCCGGTGACGCGTCCGGTCAGTGCTGACGTACGCGGGCGTCAGCTCCTGGCGAAGGGAAGAAGGCGAACGGACGTTGGGCGCGTCCGGTCACCCTGGGCCGGGGACGCGCCCCGGCCGAAGTTTTGCACGCTCTGGATGCTCTCTCGGTAGCGGCCAGGACGCCACCGTTGGCGCTGTCGGTGTTTGCACAGGGCAGCGTCCGGTGCGTGTTGACAAATACATGAGTGAGATTAACCGTTGGGCGCGAACGTTAGAATTCAAACGGCTAGTACACGTGGGCGTTTATGTGCGGCCGACGCTGGACCGGACGCGTCCGGCCACCCCGCCTTGAGCGCCCCGGTCGGTGCTGGGTAGAAGTTGTAACGGTTGGATGAGGGCTTGCCCCTCTATATATGCTGGTTGGCCGTCTCTAGCTCACTCTCTTGGACATTTTTTTATTGGTGATACATCCTTGTGAGCTAAAGCAAACCTCTCCCACTCATTCTCTTGCTTGATTGTGCATCCATTGCAAGATTGGGAGTGATCTTAGTGCAGTTGCTTAGAGTTTGAGCATCGGTGGCACTAGAGATCGTTGAGCAGCGGGATTGCTTGTTACTCTTGGTGGT
>JADLZL010001520.1:0-30559 GCA_015844335.1 Chrysopogon serrulatus
ACTACAAGAAAAAAAGTCTCTCTAGGCACGCTTTTCATAGTAACGCCGGTTAAAAAGCGTCTCTACATGAGTATATAAAGACGCTGCTTTTGCAATGATTTTGGAGATGTCTCAACATGGCCACTCCATTTTTAGACACATTTTCATTGTCAGTACCTAGAGACACTTTTTATAATGATATTAAAAATGTTCCGCATGACACGATGTTAGCCACGCCACTCATCAATAGCGCATGATACGCTACAAAGCGACAAACTACATTTCATTATCGGGTTAGGAGATGCTTTTGATGCAGTACTAAATATGCCTCAAAATAACATGAAGTAATATGGTGCTAGACACGCTTTAATTGTCAATAGCTTAGGACACGCTGACAAATCATATCATACAACACCCCATAGAGAATTAATGATGTTTTTGATACAATACTAAAGTCATCTCAAAATAACACGGTTAGACACGCTTTAATCGTCATTGAATTTATACATGTTACAAAAGCATATCAATAATCATAATAGTAAACATGCTTCCTAAAATGATATTGAAAGCATGTCAAAATTAAAATTTGTACTAGATGTTCAATCGCTAGCATGTGGAGATGTTTTTATAAAAATATATATTAAGCATCATATTAAGCATCCATTAGATATCTTAAGTCCTTCTCAAGGTATTATATTGATTTATTTTTTAAGTTATTTTTGGTAATTTAAAAGAGGGGAGCCGACATGTCGGCTAATGTTTATCGGACCATCAACTCTAAAATCTTTTTTGTGTATGTCCTTCATGCATATAATGCTGAATAAAATTAAATAAACTAAATACATGGTTTACTTATCAAAAGCACCTACACATGTAGTGTAGTGGTAACCTTATCCCTAATCCTTCAAAGGGGTCGAGGTCAAACCCCATTGTATTTTATTTTTAATATTTAATACTTGTTTCCTACTTTTTTTCATGCTCCAACAATTCCATCATTTTCTCACTCATCTATCTAAGCAAAAAGAATACATGGGATTTTCCATATTTTTCCAAAATATTCTCACCCTCAATGATTCCCAAATTTTTCTTGATGACTCAGCAAGCAAAAGAAAACATGCTTGTTGCTTTTTTCAAAAATTTTGTCCTTTCGACAATTCGATAAAGAAAACATGTAGCTTTTGAGGCAAACTTTACATATGACCTCCTTACTTTCTAATGATACTTAATTAACACCTAAATGAGTTCATGTTTGTCAAAAATTATTCCCTACATTAATTTGAAAGTAATACAGCTTAATAAGTACTGAATTCTCAAGTAGACCACCAAATATAAATGAAACTTTAAAAAATATATTACAAAGAAAACCATACAAGTTAAAGAGCTAACCAAGGCTACAATTTTTAATACCAACTAGTATTATGAGTCACTCAAGACAAGATAAAAATTCAAAATGCCTTGAGTATGAGGTTTCTATCTAAATGTATGGTAATGCTCATCAACTGTGTATGTAAAACAGTTGGCTACTGCTCCATGATCCAAATTTTGTATGAACACATCCTTCATCCTGTATGTGAACAAGAGCAACACACACCCCTGATGTATATACAAAAGTTACTTGAAACAAATATGCTTTGTAATAAGTGCAAACCGAACCACTGTTATTATATTTATACATACTAAAATTAATGGCACACAATTGTCCACTCATATACTCAAAAAGCCTGGATTACCTCAAAACCCAAATTTAACCACGACTTTTGCTTCATTTGCTGTGTTCATCATTGCCCAAGTCAAAAAAGTATCCTGGCTTTTTAATCCTACCACAAGAGTTCCATCCTTCGCCTTTTGGCCTCCATATAAAAAGACCTGCTCCACTTGTGAAGAAAACACAAAGGGATCATGCTCCAGTTTCCCCAAGTGTGTATTTTACGAGAAAAATTAACTTGTGTCTAACCAAACTCATCTTTCCGTGAACCAAAGACGATGATGGACATCATACCAATCACATTTGAAAAGAACAACCTTGTAGCGGTGTATGTCAGTTCTATTATATCTGATAATCTGCCATAGTAATTAACTCCATCTTCTGCAATATTCACTACACCGCTATTCTTGTGTTGACCTTGCAGCCTCACGCCACTCAAGGTGTGGAACCTGAAACCATTAATAATATAACCATTGTATCTCACACAGTGTCTGCTTCGATTTTGCAGCCAAAGCTCGGATCTTTTGGTGATTCCTAGTCCATCACCTAGGATAACCTGCATTAAAGAAATTGAATAAATAAATTCATTATATTGGGGACTCATGGCCTAATAAGCCATTTTAGTTGTACTGCACCTTGTTCCAACCAGTTCCAAAGTGTTCCTCCACTAACTTCTGCATGGAAGCTGGAGTCAAAATCATTGAAGGACACAAATTTTTCCTTTCTCCTCATCCAAAATTCTCTACAAAAAAGGATTATTCAATATACGTTTTCATGACTTCAACTTACTAAAAAGTAAAAAAATAGAGGTAGGGGGTTTATATTACACACTTTATGAATTCTTTCAAGTCTACTCCGAAAGAGTCGCAAACACGTATCGATGTGCCCTGAACAAGAAGCCGGGCTATCAAATTGGCTTACAATAGTAGCCTTTCCAATTGGTTCTCCAGCACTCTCAAATAAGTACATGTCTTTCATATTGTCTAAAGCTGTCGGGGTTTTCTAGTCGGCTCAGTAAAACGAGCATTTCCATCAAGAAATCTAGAACAAAAGTCATGCACTCCTCCATGCAATATCCTTGACAATTGAACCTTCTGGGTGAAAGCCTCTATTCTTCACAAGCGCTAGTAGAACAAAAAAATCTAAATGAAATCATATACAAAAAGTTGGGTCAAACAAATTATTAACCAGCACTCTAATATGTACCACGTGATACCTCTCCATGGGGTACATCCAACGATAGTGAACAGGGGCCACCAAGTTTAACTTCTTCTACTAAGTGTACCATCAAGTGCAATCGTGGATAAAGAAAAATGATGGCAAGCAAAAATTCTCTCCATATTACACGTTGTTATCACAATACTCTCTTGAAGTTTTTGTAGCTCATCAGCATCTATCACCTTGGAGCATAACTCTCTAAAAGAAAATTAGATATTCAATAACTATTTCCATAACATCTCTTTGCTAGTGGTAACATGATCGGAGCCCTTTGGAGGATGTCATGCAAAGAAAACATGATTGTCGACTTTTAGTCCACCAATGTAAAATCTTTCATGTTAACACACCTAGGAAGGTTTGATGCATAGCCATGTGTTCTCAGGTTTTTTTGGATTATTGAGCAGAGGGACCTCCTTTTGTTCTCTAGACATGGTAAAAGGTGCATTAGGTACGGTTTGCTTCCCTTCTTTATCCTACCACGTGATGGAGATTCAACCAAATTCCAAGTTCCACTAAATCTATGCGTGCTTTAAGACCATCCTTTTTGTTTTTGGAAGGAATATCTAGTAAAGTTCCAATAAAGTTTTCACTATTAGATTTTTTCTCTAAATGTATGTCCAGCATCTAGATTGTGTCTTAGTTTGTTCTTTTCCCAAGATGGCAACTCAAAGAATATTGACCCCGCTTTTCAACCAATCTTCCGGCTTCTTTTCCTTGTAAGCGACAATTCCTATCTTTTCTGCTTTTTATGTCCTCTTTTACGCTTGGATGTCTGATGGCTTTCATCTAGCTTTCCTTTATTTTTCCCTTTGTTCTTTCTTTGTATTCTTCTATTTTTCGATCCTTTTTCCCCAAAACAAACACTCCGCCTTCTAACATTCTCAAATGGGAATTACCACTCATTTGTTTTCAGTGCAAGTCCAACCTCTGTCGTACATCAAACCGGTTCTTTTGCCTTCTCGATATATGTGGTTTTTTTTTTTTCCGTGGGAGCCATCTACGATGCCCCATATAGCACAACTTTTTACCATTCTTCGAGGTGAAATGATTTTGCTGCACCATGATGGGCATGCATATTTCCCACTTGTGCTCAAATCCATATGTGTTAAGCCAATGCTGGGAAAATCATTTATAGTCCACTGGCCAGTGCAGCTCAAGAGGAAATTTCGAGTACAAGGCCACGTTTGCACTCCACGCCCACAATTTAAGAGCTCATCGATCAAGGGCTGCAAGTATATATCTACATCATTCCTCGCTGGAGAACTGGGTCCAGAATGATCATCGGCCAACAAGAAAGATGTTTGCTTCATGCAGATCCATGGTGGCAAAGCCAGCGGAACCAACACATGTGCCATGTAATCGCGGCTTTGAACCATTCGAAAAAGGGTTAAACCATCACTTGCAAGACCAAGGCGTACATTACGAGCAATCGCTGCAAAATTAGGATATCTACGACAAAATCTTCCCAAGCTTCACCATCCGCTGGGTGTCGCAGCTTTTCTCGTTTTTTGTACGCCCTTCATCATGCCATCTCATGTCTTTCTCAAGTTTTTGTAGTTGCAAAAAATCGGATCCTTGGTAATAATGGAAAGTAACGCAACACTTTTCTTTGGTTTCTTTTCTTAGTTGTTGCCGTAGAACCATTCTTCTTAACATCTTTCCAGTGCAGAGGAGGCAACATCACAAACATCTTTCTTAGCTTGAATCTCCGGAAAGCATGCAATCTTTGGGCAAAGCAATCTTTTCGAGGCCTAAAAGCCTCTGATGATTTTCTTCACTTCATAATAATTTTAGGTTTTCTCAGGAGGATATAATGAACACCTAGTAGTAATGTAAAATGGATTCTGCGTCCAGCCATGTGGGGCACCGGGATCAAAATGACAACTTAGAATACTTTACCATACGTAAGCTTGTGTGCATCCTTCATGTACTTCATCGTATCCTGCTCACTCTCCTTAGCATTGTCATCCGCATCAGGATCCACACATCCTCTGTTTTGCAAATTTTTGCTTTAGGACAAACTTGGTATCTATTTCAGTTTCCGCCAAATTGAAGTAGTTCCTGCATGCTATCTTGTATGGCAGAGCCCTCCTTGAGACCCTCGGTGAAATTTAGTGACATTTGGCACGCCAACAAACACCATCTTGATGAATGTCGTATAACTTGTATAATACCATCACATCTCAAATGTGTCCTTACTCATCAACTCGATGTAATCTGTTTTGCATTTTTGACTCTCTTTAACAGCGATGAGAATGAAGTCAGTTCTTTTTTTTTCTTTTCTTTTGCAAAGAGACATAACTTTAATACATTACCAAAAAATAGTACTTCAACGGCAACAAAATTGATAAGCTATTAGTTTCCTATATTTCTGGAATGAACTAACTTCCTTGTAATTAGAGTACTCAAATTAACCATTATTGGCCCTGCCTAAAGGAAGCTGAATACATGACTATATAAAACGATGCATTTAGTCAAAAGCACTTATCTGAGAGGGTCATTATCAGCCAGTTGGGCTTTTGAGTTTTGAGAATACGAATTATTACTTGCTCTAGAAAAAGAAAAAGAAAATAAACTCTTTATTGGCTGATATCGATAAATGAGATCATGTATATTGGCCATAGGAGTTCCACATCCTTATAGTTCTATTTGCTGAGGTATTTTTGTTCACATTACCGCGTGCTTTGGACAACTATTTTTAAATGGAATGTGCTTGAAGTCATGAAGCATCAAAAGTAGGAGTTTTGAGGTGCTGATTTATTTAATTTAACCATTGCTCGTTTAAATCTTCACAAAAAAAAAAAGAAGGCTCAGCTTCATGGTCAATTCAAGGTGACCCGACGGTATTTAATTCGAGCTATTTAGATTGCATCTTCGTTTGCATTCCAAAATCAATTTGCTGCATAGACACACATATTCACCAAATTCACAAATTACAATCAGCAATTTTATTTCGAGCACATGTATCACACTATACACAGATCGGCATGACGACCTTGGTGCTGGAGTGGCGATGTGGTGTTCACGAAGGGTGAAGGAGGTCGGCACGGCGACGCGACTCCTAGTCCCAAGACAACCTTGGTGGCTAGGGTCGTGCCCCAGCGGCACTCGACACCTATTACCGGTCGAGATGGGCGCGATACCCACACGGTCAAACCCTTGTAGTACTGCACGTCCGGGCTGGCCGGTTTGGGCCATATTAAGCTTTTCCCTCAGGTCATACTTATTATTGTGCAACCTAATAATTTTTATTTTTAGTCTAGCTAAGTTTTTTTTGAAAGACCATAAAAAGATTCAAATAAGTCCAAGCCCAGCTCCCTCCATGAACTTTATAAGATTATTATAAAGAAAAAGCTTTAGAACTTTTAAAATGCATATTCTTTCTTGAATGTTTTGCTTTTTTGAAAAAATTGAATAAAATCGATGTGTGGAGATTGGTGCAATTGTTGATGGTACTTCATTGATGTTGTTAACATATGTACAAAAAATATTTTGAAAGAAAAGATCTGGTGCATAGAAATAAAAGTGCATCGTGCAAAGTTCATGGATATTCATTCATTAATATAATAATAATATATGTACAAGAAATTCAAATCGAATTTCGGAGGAAGATATTTTGTCTCACGCCTTTAGTGTAGAACTGTAAAAAAATTTGGCGCTTAATGGTAGAGCTTTTACATTTTATTTCGCTGCTTAAACTACCACACACGTGGGGAGATTACGAAAACGATCCTGTTAACCTCCCCCCTTCCGTCTCCACATCTTAGTCTGCACAATCAGCAGCACCACAGCGGACCGCAACCCCTCCTCGGCGTTGACGCATCAATCGCCGGGTTAATGCAGCCGGTGAGCACGCATACCCTTTCCTCTCGCTCCCCCTAGATGTGAAGAACGCCAGGCGCCACCAGGTCCACCAGTAAGGTCCCGCTGCGGTTGTTTCTAACCTCATCGGCCCGGATTAATAACACTTTTCGTAAAACTTTTATGCGACCAATCTCGTTTTAGTGGGCTTTATTATTGGGGGTTGCGTTTGCTGTTCCGAGAGTAAAGCGCTAATACCGGTAGACAAGTAACTGCCTTTTCCCTCCCAGCCAATTAGTTGGCGGTGGCTAATGAACTCAATAAAAATGCATCCACATTTCTGCTCTGGAGTGAGTATATTGATATTATTCCTAACTTGCATGTGAACTGTTAATCCAAATACCTATGTCTGAATTGTTAAAATAATTTCGGCTATACTGTTCTAAATGCCTATATCCTGAATTATTGTTGGGGATCGCTTTTAAGGTTCAAGGGCTGTTTTAGGCATGACTTAATGCAGTTTTGGCTATACTGCTCCCAAATCCCAATTTTAGAAATTTTCTTGTGTTTTGTAAAAACTGCATTCATTTTTGTTTCAAAGGATACATTACATGAGTCGGTGTTCCCAGATCCACTTTATATGTCTCCCTATGTTTTGACTAGGATGAGTGTATGATTCTGATTATATTTGTAGTAGCTTTTGGCTCTACAATTTCTCTGAATTTGTATAGAGTAATTGTTTGGCTCCTGAATTTTGTATGGATTATTTATTTTCTATGACTTTTTATTTGGTTCTGTCATTCTGTGACACAACTAATGAGCCTGTTATTGTCGATTACTAGAGTGCAGTCAGCACTACAAATTTACACTTATCCCTTTCTCCAGTTTCTCTATTGCATTTCACCTTTTTAAGTTCCTCGCGCAACATCTATGTGAAATCAGCACTGAAACTGCTCTATTGTAGTAGAAATCATGGCAAGGGACCCCAAGATTAAAAACTTGAACCGGAAGCACAAGAAATAGAAACGGGAGCAGCAGGAGCATGACGATTTGGCTGGACAATGAGATCGTAATGAAAATTTACAAGGTCCTCCAGATGTTGACAATATATTAGCCCACATGCCAAACTCCATGCAAGTCGGATCAATATAAAATGTAAGTTTGATATTTCTTTTTGGTAAACACATCTAAATACAATGTTAAATCATATAATTTCATATATGTAGGGCCAAATGGACAGACACGACAATTTTAGGAGATTTTGACCATCGGACTTATTGAAATTACAAGGAGGGAAGGTAATTGTAGGAACTGATGAGAAAAATGGTGTGCCAAATGAAAGGTCAGCCTCTGTTCTTGGACAACACCTTGGTGATCTAGCACAAAAATTCAACATTTGCCCCATTACACATTCAAGATGGGACAATGCTCTATTCAATAAACACAAGGAACAAATAATGCGTGGATGTTGAGGTAAAATAATCTGTACAATGCAAAAAAGTGTACTATTCTTTGTCCCAATCAATAACTAATTACTTTTTTCTTTTTTACAGTCGTGTCTTTCCTAGGCAAACGCTACAGCTTACAAGAGATTGGATCCTAAGAACCAAACAATAGATGGCGAGCCTACAAATCTAAGTTGAAGAAAGAACATTTCAATCGTGAACAAAGATCTGAACAAATAATACAAGGTAGACCAAGAACTGTTAATGAACATCAGTGGAGATACTCTTGTTAGCTTTTTGGTGTCAAGAAACACATAAGGTGATATCATTTTACTAACATTTACATGAATTTGATAGAAAGTGATGTAACACTCATGCTTGGTCACTTTTACCATATTTACAGAAATTGTGTGCAACAAACTCTCGCGCCAACGAACAGAAGAATACACACACAACAGGGAGTGAAAAGCCATGCTAGATTGAAGAAATGATGGTGATATATATTCTAACTATGTTGTTATCAGTCAAATTCAATGATCATGTAACAAAGAAGTGATTGGATCGCAAATTTAATATCTTGTGCAGGAAGATCGAAAGAAAGGAAAGGTTCATAGGATAGAATTATGGGACGCTGCTCATAAGAAAAAGAGTGGGAGATACGAAAACCAACAAAGTGAAAGTTAGTATGGTATGTTTTTCTGAGCACCTTGTGATAAACATTGGCTCTGAAAATTGTTACGATTATTATGTGATCTTTCTATATGCTTAATTCAATAGGATGCATCATTTGAGGAATTAGAAAAGGAAAGAGCTGAACAATGGTGATCTTTCAGCTAATGATTTTAATGAGGTGTTCGATGAGATTGTTTGCTAAACAACTAAAAGCACGTGGGTACTATGATGATAAGTATTGAGTCAAGTGCAAGTTTCCTAAAGGTATTACTTTTTGGTACTCAAACTGAGGAAGAAAAGAACCATACCATGACAAAGTAAATACAATGGAAAATAAGATGCAGCGCATCAATAGTGTCATGAATCATTTGGATTTCTTTTTTATGTCACAAAAAGTATCCAAATGACCCTTGATAAATGAAATGGAAAGAGCCCTACATGATGAAGTAAGCCTCCATGTGTCCCTGTCCTAGGGATGAGCTCATTTGTATCTTCTAACTTCTTTTGCAACCAATTTGTATCTTGTAACTAAGTGTTGGATGTTAAATTTTTTTTGTAGGTTGTTGATAATGAAATAGATGGTCACACTGATACTGACCAAGACTGCAGTGATGATGAGGGGACCCCATGGTGCATATAGTGGTGATATCGAGATCAACAATGATTGTGCATACTCTCCGGCAAACATCTGTTCAGGTATCACTATACCTTTGTTCAACCTGCTTGTTTGTGATTCTTTATGATTTTAGGTATAAGATGCAGCTAAAAGGAATTAGAAGGGAGCACTACTCTTTATTTCTAATTTCTAAGTTACAATATGTAAAGTACATGTGAATGTCCCAAAATCTAAGATTACAAATATGGTGGGGGCACATACCCAGAATTGTAGTCAAGTCAACAAGGATTGTTCCCTGTCATCATTACCATGTGAGCCATTGGTTGCAAAGGTATGTTAGAGTAATGAAATGTGAGCAAAGAGAATTAAGGTCTGCACTTTCTGGCTGTCCATGTAGCTTCAATACAAGGATTACTGCTGATTACTTCTTAGCTTTCCCATTTATGATTTTAGGGACACTCCTTGCAAACTTTGCTCACCTATTAGCACTTAAAACAAAACCTTGTAGATTTTAATTCAAAAAAAATTGGAACAAATTCGAAAATTAAACCCTTGCAGATATAACCCCACAAATCACACTCTTTTATTGTTTATTTACGTTAAAAATATTATAGAATGGTCTTTGGATGCATCATCGATGAAAGTTATTGTAATAAATATTCAATGCATTGCTGTTTTATTGTCACATGCACCAATAATTAACTTGTTGTCATCCTACTGCTTTTTAAAAGAAAATTGTCATAGCAAGTAAATAGGCATGTGAGTAAAGTAATTTTAGCGCATAAATCAAATATATCATACTAGGCTTGCTCAGATAGGCAAGACTGGTAGACACGTTGCTCACAAACACATTTGAAGAAAATATGTAGCTTCCTTAGCTCCATTTAGTATATTTAATAATTTCAGGGAGGGGGAGTTGGATTTGACATTTGGTTTACAGTCTTAAGCTATAGCTCCCAATATGAAGTTGAAAACAATAATCTGATTAAGATCTATTATCCGATGTGCTAAGATTATGAAATATTATAGTCATGTACATCTATTTTTATTATCAAAATCTGAATTGAGTGGTACATAAACCATGTTACTTTGTCACAAAATTGAGAATGCTACTGCCAACTGCAGGTGGTACACATACTGAGAATCAAAGTCAAGCAGATAAGGGTCTGAAGGTCTAACTTCAGCACGTGCTACCATAATGACCAACATGGTATGTCGATGTTTTCTATTACTATAAACCCTCCATAGTATGGATGAACTTGCTAGATTAGTGATATGGTTTGATTGTTTCTATTGTAGAGATCTCAAAGAATCGAAGCTCCAGCTCGATCCCGGGATCGGTATGCACCTGTTTCTCTTATCTTGAAACTAAATTAATTACAAGTTGATGATCGTGATTTATGTTTTGCAAAAATGGTAGAGCCAACTGGAAGTCTTTCTTATTTCACTAAGAAACCAACGTAAAGTCGTGGCCAAAGGAAACTTAGTGACTAGGGATAGCCGAAAGATTGGTGGGACTGTGCTTGGAAAAAAGATTTGTTGGGGGTTTATGTTGATGCCCTTGAAAATGGAAACAAGTGGAGATGAGATGTTACCTAGACCATTCTATGATACCAAAACTCTGAGTGATGCAGTTGGCTTTGTTTGTTGCTTGGCCTCGTTCTCGCATGTGTAAGTTTTCTCTTATATTAACAAATACTGTATGATTTTTATGATTTTGTAACTTTCTGAAATTATACATAATATCCCTCCAAACATGTCTCATTGTAGGTTAAAACACTTAAGAGTTCAGTTCAACCTAGTACAACCTTTGGTAATGCTTTCATTTTGCCATATTTGCTTGATTAGAATTCATATTTTTTGTCAACACAATCTTTTTTTATTTTGCAGCATGATGGAAACGATAACTAGACGTGGATGGAAGGACTATAAGTTTTAGAGAACAAGATAGATTATAGATGTTAGCAAAAATATAGATATTTGTATGATATTACCACTTTTCCTATATGCTTTATGAATATAGTTTGTCTTTAAGAGTGCACTTTATTAATGAGTCTTATTTTTGTAAAGACAATATATTTTTCAATATAACGCCTTCATGATTGACTTTCTCCTTATTTAATCATTCAAATTCATCTGTATCCAAATTTGTTAGTCTCTTTATTTCTAGTAAGTAATTATAAACGTGCCTAAATTAATGGACATATTATATAGATGCATAAATAAATATTTGTATCTATTATATGATATTATAAAATATTACTATATAACGTTTCTATATTAGTAGAGACGAAATTTAAATGTGTATAAAATTGTCTTTATATTTTCTTAAAACGCAAAATGATGTTACTAGACAATGTATCTATATTGTTAGACATGATACATATGTATTTACTCAAACGTCTCTATACTTCTTGATACACAATACACGTCATTACAAAAACGTGACTATATTAGTACACATAATATAAATGTATCTATAGGAACGTCTCTACACTTGTTAACACGCAATAAAAACATCGTTACACAACGTCACTACATTAATACACACATAATATAAATGTATCTACGAACGTCTCTACATTTCTTAGCACATGAAGCGCTATATATCGTAACTACAATAAGTAGCCACATTATATAAATGTATCTATAAAAAGTGTATCAATATTTATAGACATGCAATAAATGTCTCTATAAAAATGCTCTTTTTACTCACGTTGATATGTTTAGAGAACTTGTCTACAAGTCCCGACACGGTCCATGGCAGCTTTCTAAGACGCTTTTATAAAAAATGTGCCTGGGCGCCTCTAGGAGACGACAAAAAAATCCATCTACCATATAAATAAAGTCACTCATAGGTATTTAGTAGTGTTTTACCACGCTGCATTTCTTTCGTCAAGTACCGTTTCAAGAACGGCAACTGATTCAAGATCGATGTGCCCCGGGGTACCCCAAAAATCCTGCCTGTCGCATCCTATCAATGCATTTACAGAATAACTGCTTTCCCTGCCCGGGGCTCGGATCTGGTCCTAACGTTGACTCAAGCCCAAAGGCACTTGACCCCTAGTAAGTGGTGGTGCGAACCTCCACCATTCCCGCCTCATACCCAGTAGGGTCCGATGAAGCCGGAACCAAGACAAGAGTTAAAACCTTCCCTCCGTTTATACCCAAAGTATGTGTTCGGGATAAAGGAATGCGACTTAACCTTCAACCCCTAGCGCAAATCCAGTCACCTAACCGACGCAGACAGGAAATCGATGTAAACAAATTAAGCCCCTGCTGGCCGCAGGACATAACTTTACACACCACCAATAACCATACCATATCCTGCCCGGTCAACATATTCTTTTTCCACCATTTTATCATGTGAGTAAAGTATCCTCTACTTGTGAGTAACGGAGGTTACTCACGCCTCTGACAACTTAAGCATAGCGACTACTCGACCCTATCATACTAGTAAGACTCATAGATAGATAAATATATGCATGTGGGTTTCATAACAATTCACAGAACGTAAATGCATAACATATAGATATTCATAAACTCATAAATATAGGTTATGCACAGGGGCTTGCCTTAGGCGGTAGTCAGTGAATCGGGTCACCCACAGCCTCCCCCCGGAACACTGAGACTCTGGGACGCCTCACCCGGGAACTCCTCCACGTACTCCTCGATCACCTCCTCGGCTGGCCGGCCTGGGGAGGTGCACAAAGCCGAACTCGTTTCACATGCATGCGATGATGATGCAATGAACAAAGGCAACAACAACTCTTAAACTAAACACATAGACTAAGCTGTCAACTAGCTCTAATGGCTAACATGATAGGCTAACCATCATACTTTCATAAAGCATCGTTTCGGTGATAATCTTAAGTTATAACTTCTTTTTAGTCATTTTATTATATATTCTAGCTAGGTATCTTATCTACCTTACTAAACTAACCCATTAGGAGCTACAAAATTATAGAGAGTACACCTATATGTATAACAGAGCTACCTTGCAAACACGTAGAGCTGTGTTACTAATCTCTTGCCATGATAATTCATTATCAAACTATCTATTAGACAACATACAGTAATTAAATGGATAAGAGCATGAGCTTTAGGAAACCAACAAACTTTAGAAACTAACAAATTGGTTTCATCATTTTTGGATTTTTCTACTATTTTATATGATTTTTCATCAGCTCGAAACTAAAAAGGAAAAGCTATTTCTATTTTCTCAGAAAAAGAAAAAAACCTTTTGTGCCCTACAAGGGCTCCACCCCGGGTGACATGCCAGGCGGCCCACGGCGGGAGGAGCCTCCAAGGCTGGCGAGAAAAGGTCCCCGCTTCGGACTATTTTCACGACCAATCAGGCGGCACTATTTCAAAGACACAGGCTTTTTGCAAATAACACCCCGCACTTTCCTATCTTCACCACCGAGATCCCTCAGACGGCGGCGGGCCTTGTGACGCCGGCGCGCGGCTCGGCCAAACCATCGGAGGACTCACCGGGTGACCGAGAGGCGACTTGACCCTCCTCGCCTACGACCACTCGCCGCTAATTCAAAGGACAAATAAACGCGTTTCGACATGGCGCTACATGGTCGCCACACGCCGGAGACGCCATCGGTAGACCGAGCAGCGCTGGCCACGTCGGCCGAGCGAATCGGACGGCGTGCAACCCGCCCAACCATCTAGCACCAGGGGACAGGGCTTACCCAGGGAACCCACTGCAAGGTGGTGGTTGTGGGGAAGCCAGAGGCGATTTAGGTGAACGATGAGGCTCGGAATGATTGGTGCGGCACGGCGGCGTTCCCGGCCCAAAAACGGCTGACGGCAGTAAAAACTCCAACGAGCATTGTCGGGCCGGGCCAAAAGGTGGGATTGGTCGATTGAGTCCTTAATGGCAAGATGACGCGTCGAATCGAGCTGAGTCGATTCATCCATTGGATTGAATTATAAGGCTTTGAGTCGGCTTTTGATGGCGCTCTCGGCCTGTGTGGAAACCGACGGCAAGGGGAACTCCGGGCCCAATTGGAGCTTGGCATGGCTAAATTCAAACAAGGTGGGTCGGATGTCTTAGGGGATTAAAGACGAAGCCCGTGACCGATGGAACGGCTTGAGACGACCTTTCCCTCGGCTGAATTCACGACGCAGCCTCAGCCGGTTTCCATTCAATGGAAGGAAGAACAAAGGGAAGGGATTGGCTCCCCGGCGGACACAGGGTGAGACAAGCGCCGACTTTGCCGCGACAAGCGGTGTACGTAAACCACACGCCGAACGGCCTCGACGGAACGAGGCTCGGCCAGGTACTGTTGCTGTACGGCGAGTAAACAACGGCGCCGAGAACAGCTGGTATTACGGCGCAGTGCTTGATTAAGCATAAGCTAGGGCACTCCGGCGAGCAGGCAAGCATGCATGCACGAAGACAGCTGCAGTGTCTATATTGATTAGCCCAAAGACAAAAGCCTGGCCGGCTGCCAAGGACACAGGCGTGCATGGTGTCACCGAGCCAAGCTGTGCATGGAGATGATTGCGAAGACCAAGCTCGTGCGGCCATGGTGCCATAACCAACAAGACGACGGCAGAGCATGACTTTAACGTGCGGAGGTATACGACGGCCTATATTGCAGGAAGGAAGAAACTATGAGCATGCCAACGCGGCAGCGATAGAGCAGTCGCTTACGACGCGACGGTAGCAGGTGGAGGTTTTGAGGCTTTTTGAAGCATGGCGTCGTCTAAGCACTGCACCGGACAAACCACCCTATACAGGCAGTAAAGCTCATTGGGCTAGCTAAAAACTAAGGCTATAGCATGACACCACTTTGCTTGGATAGATTTTATAAAAAATTGCTTGCATGTGCGTGTGTGTGTGTGGATGGGCATGTTTAGGGTGTGTTGTGGTGTTTCCGATTTTATTTATTTTAGTTCCCGTTTAAGCACAACACGTAGAAACCTATATTTATTTCAGTGAGACAAAATACTTTAAGCATTTGGATATCAACGTTCAAGCTAAATTTATTATCTAAACTCAACAAGAAATTACTTTATCCCGAATATTAATTATTTAAACTAAACATTTATTTTCTAGTGTTCGACACAACATTAATTAAAGACAACAATAATTATCTAAGACAACACAACATGCAATAACATGAAATGATGATGCTCATGAGATGTTTTTAGCCGGATGATTTGGCGCGTAACACCGGGTGTTACAGCTCTTCTAACAAAAATCTAGGTCCTCGAGATTTCATGTGTGTGCCTAGTGTGAGAAAGATAGGGTGTTCTATTTTCAAATTGATTACCTAGACACATTAGGGAGAAGGTGGGGATAGTTGTCAAAAAAAGATAATCCTCTTGTTCCAATGTTGCTTCTTCCTCCGAATGATTTTGCCACCGGACTTTATAAAACTTTATTATTTTATTTCTTGTCACTCTCTCCTTCTCATCTAAGACCTTGATGGGATGCTCAATATATGTGAGATCAGGTTGGAGAGATAATCCTTCAATCTTCCACTATACATTTGGAACTCTCAAACACTTTTTGGCTGGGAGACATGGGAAAAACATTGTGGACTGCCGACAAGATATCGGGGAGTTGGATGCGATAAGCAAGCGAACACATATCGCTCTATGATTGATAAGGCCCAACATATCGGGAGCCACTTTCCTTTGAACCCAAACCCGATGCACACCTCTCATAGGAGACAACTTTGATATAGACATATTAATCACCTTCTTCAAACTCTAATGGTCTTCTTCTCTTATCTGCATAACTTTTCCGGGACGAACTTATGCCGCTTTTAGGTGGTGGCTTTGAATCACGCGAACTTGTTCTCTTGCATTCTTGATAATGGCAGGCCCAAAGTGACCACGATCTCCCACTTCAACCCAATTAAGTGGTGTCCTACATTTCTTGCCATAGAGAGCTTCAAAAAGGTGCCATTTGAATGCTTTCTTTGATATTTGTTGTTATACGAGAATTCAGCAAAAGGCAAGCACTCATCCCACTTCTCAGGGGAAAAGAAATGACACAAGCCCTCAACATATCTTCCAAGATTTGATTGACTCTCTCCGTCCGTCGACCATCTGTTTGCGGATGATAGGTAGAACGTGCAAGAAGTTGAGTGCCCAAACAACGTTGCAAGTGCTTCCCGGTAATTGAGAGACAAACACCGATCCCCTATCGAAATGATGGTCAAAGGCACTCCATGCAAACACACAATCTTCTCAAAATACAGCTTGGCATACTCGGTAAAGTTGTATATCTTGTCTTCACCGGAAGGAAATGAGCTGATTTGGTAAAGGCGATCTACTATGACTTAAATGGAGTCGTACCCTTGGCGGTACAGGGGAAGACCATTAATAAAATCCATGCAAATATCTTCCCACTTCCAAGCAGAGGGGTGGTAGGGGCTGCAAATAACCCGGTATGGAGGTGATCTGCCTTAACTCTTCTACAAGTGTCGCACTCGCTACAAACCTAGTGATGTGTTGCTTCATCTTTGGCCACCAATACAGGGGACGCAGATCATGGTACATCTTATTACTTCTGGATGAATTGACAATTTGGAATTATGTGCCTCATCCAAAATTGTTCTTCTAAGTTCTTAAGCTAGCGAGGAACCCAAACGATTTTTGAACCTAACCACACCCATCTCATCACGCTGAAATGAGGACCACGATTTTCAGCTATCAACTTTTTAATATGGGGAATTTCTTCAACATCTTGCCTTTGTTCCATAATAATCTTCTCGTGCAAATTAGAGACCAAAGAAATATGAGCTAGAATTTCGAGGTGGGATTGAGACAAAGACTCCTTGGCTCCATATGGCTTTCTACTCGAGCATCGGCTACCACATTGGCTTTTCCAGGATGATAATGAACTTCTAGATTATAATCTTTGATCATCTCAAGCCATCTCCATTGCCTCATATTTAACTTCCGGGTTGAGTAAAAATATATTTGAGGCTCTTGTGAGGTCCGTATAGATGTGCACCTTATTTCCCCAACAGATAGTGCCTCAAATCTTTAAAGAATGTACAAGCTGCAGCAAGCTCCAAATCATGGGTGGGATAATTCACTTCATGTTTCTTCAAGTGACGGGAAGCATAGGCTATCACTCTTCCATCTTGCATGAGCACACAATAGGAGTCCCGTCTTGGATGCATCACAATACACATCAAAAGGCCTCTCAATATCGGTTGAGCAAGGACGGGGCTGAGGTGAGTAATTTCTTCAGAGTTTGAAAGGCTTCCTCAAGCGAGGGAGTCCACACAAACTTGGAATCCTTACGAAGTAGATTGGTCATGGGTTGGGCTAGTTTAAAATAAGTCTGGAATGAAGCGGCGATAATAAACCAGCTAAACCCAAGAATTGGACGAACCTGATGAGCTGATTCGAGAGGCGCCAATTTAAGACATCTTGCACCTTGCTAGGATCTGAGGAGATACCCTCAGAGTCAAGACATGCCCCAAAAATTGCACTTGATCTAACCAAAAAATGCACACTTACTAAACTTGGCACAACCGGTGTTCACGCCAGCCGGGTCAACACTACTCGGAGAGATGCTGCGCATGCTCTTGCTCATTCTTGGAATATATCGGGATATCATCAATAAAAGACCACCACAAACTTGTCTAACTTTTAGGCATGAAGACTGAATTCATGAGATACATGAAGAAGGCAGGAGCACATTGGTGAGCAAAAAGGACATAACCAGGTACTCATAAAGACCCGTTACCTAGTAAGAGAAGGCTGTTTTGGGAATATCTTCGGGGCGGATTTTTGATCGATGGTACCGAGCGGAGATCAATTTTTGAGAACACTTTGGCACCAGCTAATTGATCGAACAAAGAGGTCAATACGAGGCAAAGGGTACTTGTTCTTAATGGTTACCGCATTAGAGGGCGGTAATCCACACACATACGAAGAGTACCATCCTTCTTCTTTACAAAATGGCTGGACTGACCCCAAGGTGATGAGCTTGGGCAGAATGAAATGATCTTTTTTGCAACTCTTCTAAGCTGTTTTTCATCTCGGCTAATTACGAGGTGGAGCCATGCGGTGGAGGCAGCCGCTGACAGGGAGCAGATCCCAGGCTCCAACTCTATGGTGAACTCTATCTCTCTATCGGTGGTAAACCGAAGTTTATCGGGGAAACGTCGAGGAAGCTTACATACCACGAGGGAATAGAAGCAAAGATCGGCCAAGGCTTCCACATGGGCAACCAGCGACGAGGCCCGGAACTGGTGGCATAAGAAAAAGAGACATCTATCCTCCAGAAGAAGGAAGCTTCATCTCAACTGCTCTCCGATCAAGGGTTTAGGACTACCTATTTTTCTTTGCATCGGTTCATCCCAAAATCACATCTAACCCACGACCCGGGCCGGTATCAAAGCCCCGGACACAATAGGTGTGAGTGGCTAGCACTACACGGTTGTCTACATCCGGGTATTAATGCTGCAGATGTGCTCCGGTGTCAATATCTTATAGGCAGCAGAACATTTCCACCGTGGGAATCTTGTTCCTTAGTGCATAACTCCCATGCTCATAAATGAATGTGATGCACGGGGAATGAACAACACGGAATCTTTGGATGGGAGTTGATGGAGAACATATACCAGCCATCACGAGGCTCTCACGCGGGATCTCATCGCCTCGGTGTAGTAACTTGTCCGGTGTGGTGGCGGGGCATCTTCTTCTTAATAAAAAGGTCCTCGACCCAAGCGGGGAGTTAGGCGAAGAAGAGGCAGTTCTGCGGACAATTTTGAATGTAGTGACCTTCCTTGCCACTTGAAACAAGCATTAGGTGGGACTGCCTTGCTTTCACGACCGACGAGATGAAGCTAGCACATCTCACAGGGCTGCTGGTCTTTGGGTCTCTTGTGTGTCTATTTGGGTAGGTGCACGATCTTGGTGGTACAGCGGGACGAACATAGCGAGGCCCAGTGCAGTCTGTCCCCAGGGAGGATTTGCAGAGGGGCACTCTCCGGACCATCGGGAACTTAAATTCGATGACTAGAAAGAACCAATAGCTGCTCTCTTCTGCTCCATTCTACAATGTGTCACCTTGCAATCCCTCCATAGTGATGGCGGCATTCGCCAGCTCCCAAAAATCACGGTAACCTCCGATTATCTGACTTCTCTACTTGAAGGCTGGAAAAGACCACAGTTGAAACAATCCATCTTCTTCTCATCGGTGTCCACCACGAGTGCCGGCCTCTTGGGACAATTCGTTGAACTTGTGAACATAATCCATCACGGACATGTTCCCTTGCTTGAGATCTATGAACTCCTTGACTTCTGCTGGATGGCAGCGAGGAACAAAGGAGTCTTGACGGAAGGCGATCGCAGAACTCATCCCAAGTCACTGGTGACCCAGCGCGCTGCATGGCCGGTGAAAGTGTCCCACCAAGTAGTTGCGGACCCCTACGTTCTGGCGTGCGACAAAAGTGCACCTTCTGGTTAATTGGTGATTACGGTGGCGGCAAGAACTACGCTCCGACCACAAAGCCAATGCTCCGCGTCAAGAGGCTCTGCGTCGGGGTGAAAGTAGGCGGTACGAGTCCCCACGAAGTCCTTGAGGTGCAGGACTTCTCCTCGGTCTTGACCACCGCCTCCATTCCCACCATTGCCCCAAATGAGGAAATCCCTCCAACAGCTGTGCCATCAACTCCGGCAAGACGGGCCGAGTCTCGGCGGCGGCTGCCATCTCCGCCATCATCTCGCGATGGTCGGGGAACTAGTGCGGGTGGTGGTGGTGGTGACAGGCTGGGTCCGCGGCATTCCCTTCGACACCCGGACCACCACCCCGAACCTCCTCGTGGCCACCATCGCCTCGCCGTTTCCACCAACAGTAGCTACCGCGCTCGGAGTTAACCCTCATCTGCAAGCAGACCATCCAAAATCAGCAACCAGGTCTTCCAACTCGAAACCAGCGACTGAGGAAACTGACAAGACTGAAACAACATTTTTTAGAATCTAGATTTCTACTTGGATGAGAGCAATGATTTTTTAGTGAATTATCAATTATTGAGGTTCACGTGAGGGGAGGCTTAATCATATGAAGTTTTATCTTTAATGATGCATGCTCGACCTATTCGCCGCTCAAGCGAGAAATATAGTGGCACGCAAAATTTTGGCACATCGCACACTCACTTGCGGGACGCTAATCGATTCTTACGTTACGCAAGTTAGTGTACTGCTAAAAAATAATTAGTTAAAAAAATTGCCACTATCCTAGATACATAACCATATTTCTAGGGCTTATACTTATATACGCAAAGAACCACGCCCTAACCTTTTGAAAAAGACTTTTGTTGGTCAAGTTTTAGATTTTAGAAATAGGTTCTTAAGCTCCGAATACTCAATTATGCTCGATACCACACATTGGCGGAACCGCCCAAAGTATTACACTCGCTAGAGTACTTGTCTACCATTACACACTAAGTACTCAAGGGAGTGCACTAATTTCATCGATTCTGTCGAGCACATAACGGGGAGAACTTTCGATAAACCACAAATTTAACCCGGGATACAATTGAGTACGGAACTTACATCACTTAGTCCATTTCATACAACAAGAGTTCATAAATTTATTCATTACAATACGAGTTCGAGAGTGCGAAAATAAAAAACGGAGGAACTGAAATAAACATCTAACGGAGGAAGCGATACAAGGATTCCGTCATTGCCCACAGATGATGAATCCTCCACACAAGTGCTACTCCTCAAGCTGAACTCCTGCGAGTGGGAAATAAACCCTGAGTACACAATGTACTCATAAAGACTTACCCGAATGGGAAATATATATCCCGACTCTCAAGGATATGCATAGGCTTTAAGGCTTGCTGGTTTAGTTTATTTGCAGAAAAGCATTACTAAAGCATGAGTCCTTATTTCCATATGATTAGCCGTATTTTAGTAGATTAGCTATCCATGCTATGTTAGCACCTGTACTACTTTCAAGCAAGTGGTAAGCAATCAGATCCCTTTCTTTTTTATCCATCTTTCATCTTCTATTTCTACTACGCTGCAAGGCTTCCTCTGTTACTACTGCTCAAGAACGGCGATTCGCGACCGATCGTGCCTCACCGGGTACCCTAAAACACACTCCCCCGCCTCAGATCCTAGACAATGTGACGAGAACAACTTTGCTTTCCCGCCTGGGAGCCTGTGATCCCCCGTCCCAATTTGACCTTGCCCCCAAACATTCTGCCACCCCGCCCGCAAGTGGTGGTGCAAGGACCTCCACCATCCCCGCCTCTATACGCTCGGTCCGGATGGTGAAGCCGAACCCAAGACAAGAGAGAGCAAGCCTTCCAAGCCGCCCATACCCAAGTAGCGTGTTCAAGGAGATCTCGTGACTTAACCTTCAACCCTTAGCAACGCATCAGTCCTTAACCGACGCTGATGGAAACCATGTAAATTCAAATTAAGCCCCTCATGGCCGTGAGGACATAACTTGTTACACACCACTCACACCATACCATATCCCCCGGCCTCGTCACATGTTCCTTTTCCACCACTTTATCATGAGTAAGTGTCCTCCCCTAATTGTGAGTAACGGCAGGTTACTCACGCTACCGACATCCTAAGCATAGCATCTACTCGACCTATCATACTAGTAAGACTCATAGGATAGATAAATATATGCATGTGGGATTTCCGACCACTCACACTCGGAGGCGACGCGATGGCGAGCGAGCAGCTAGACAGCGGCCAAAGCGGCTGCATGTGGCACGAGTGCACGGCGGGGAGATGGCTGTGGCCGGCTTGGCCAAACACGCAGTCGGCAGCTCGCAGGGAGCAGCACGAGCGCCGTAGAATGTATCTACCAAACGCAGTAGCAAGGTGTGAGCAGCACTAATTGCCTAAAACAAGCCACGCGCATTTCTGGCCCTGAAGAGTGTGGACACATGCATGCCGGGCAGTATGGCATGCAAAGGTGTGATCAAGATGAGTGTGCACGTACGTGCATGTGCGTGTGTGCATGACTTGGTTTTTGTACGTAGGCATGAATGCTAGATGGAGCTCAGCCAAGGCATACGGTGCATGTTTGTGCATGTGCATGTGTGCTCGGATACGTGAGTGTGTGTGTGTTTCTGGTTTTCATTTATTTTTCTTCTTTCTTTTTTCAAGCACAGCACCTAGAAACTTGTATTTATTTGTACGGCAAAAATACTTCAAGTTGGATATCAACATCCAAACTAAATTTATTATCTAGACTCAACTAAGCCACTTGCTAAGCACCTAAATATTAATTACTTAATACTAACATTTATTTTCTAATGTTTGAACACTAAATTAATTAGAGACAACAAGCTTAACCAAGATAGCACAACATACACTTAAAAGATTAATATGATGCTCATGAGATGATTTAGCAAACGATTTGGCACGTGAACACCGAGGGTGTTACAACCTGATAGCACCTAGTCTCGCTAAGTGATGATCGGCTAACAGCTCTCTACGCCACACCCAAACGTGGAGGAATACAACGGATGTTAGGCGTCACCATCTAACACCTACCCTCACCCGTGGAATGTGAGGCAAACTAGGGTAACCTATAACTTAGACACTATATTGGATTACTATTCTAGCATCGCTCAGAACATCCATCTTTATCAAGAGTCCTCTACTAGAACATCTCGCTACTAAGGCAAGTAATGCACAACGAACCCAAGCAAGAATGTAATACGTAAAAAGAATACAAAATAGAGACTCACCACCATAGTAGAACATGGACCCTATACTCCAAGCAAAGATATGACCATAGAGGTACACGTCGAGGGGAGCCGACACGCCCCGCGACTCCGCTCCCTCGACCCGAGAAGCCGTGATCCGAGACAAGAGAAGTCGAACACACCCGAACCTTTCTCTCCTCCTTTCCCTCTCACTCCCTACACTAAACTAGCTAGGCTAGGATAGAATTTGAGCTTGGCTCTCTTCTTCTTTCTCCACTTGGATTGTGTGTGTTGAGAGGGAGTAGGGGCCTTCTTATATAGCACCTTGGAGGTCGGTTTGGAGGCGTATTGATCACTAATAACCATCATGAACCACCTCCGGTGCCATCACATGTACCGCTGCAGAAAGGCCTGGCCGAGAGGCGTTAGGGGGTGCGCTCGCACTCGGTACGCGCACACCAGTGGGAGGGCGCACTGGCCACCGCCTTTTCTCCGCTCGGTTCCTCGGTTGGGCCCTGATGCCTCACCACGGTGGTGTTTGGCCCAATTCTGTAGATGGAGGAGGTTCTCTTTGTATTTGCTCTTTGTCCTTGGGCCGGTCTCGGTTTTCTGATATGCTTTTTGGCCCATATTGATCTCTTTCATGTTTGTCCTCAAGCAAAATAAGTACACTCACCAAAACTATGAAATTCATTAGTGTATAGACCCCATATTCTAGTTATGATGGTGTTTCATCTCTTTTGTGTGTATGTTGACTCGCTTATGATGTGGGTTAAGAGCCGCCAACAAACTCCCCCAATACTTAGTCCTTTACCGCCCCTCGAAAGTGAAGCTTTTGAGACTAAGGTAGCTAGGTTCCCTTGTAGTTGATAGCCTAAGTTACATAGATACGATACTTAGTATCGATAATTTATACGATCTGACATGCGGATACGCTTATTTCTAAAAAAGATAGTGACACCTGATACGCCTAGAATATTTTTAATAATAATAAATAAAATAATAACTACACATTATTGAATATATGAAATAATACAGTATAAAAGTAAAATAAGTGGGGTTCACATAACTTTGAGCATGCCATAGTCATGTATCACGTAATTTAGATGCACAAATAGTTAATAAAGTCATAGCCACAACACACACATACAGTTTATAAGAAACAAGCAACTCATTATGTTTAGATTTTGTACATAAACTAGAGCAAAACTAATGTACGTGTTGTACTGTTTTTGGCTTCGACTTCCTTGCGCTGCCGCCAGCCCACCAGCTGCCCAAGCGATGTGTTCGGCACTGACGGAGAGCGGGCATCAGTCGATTGAGCCTGCGGCGCCGTGGAAGCAAACCAGGTTGCACAGGTTGGGCCTATTTTGTTTGTCACCGCATTCATTTTATAGCTTCATACGTATCGATGGCTGTGTATCCAAAATTCGATACGTATCCAAAAAATCATAGTACGGGTAGGATACAATGGTTCACCATCGCATCCCAGGTGTATTCGATTCCGATACGCTGCCGATACGATACGGAGCCTCGACGGAGTATCCGCATCGAAGGTTGATAGCTATACAGTTTTATTTCAAGATTCCATCTCGAGTCTCATGAATTTCAAAGTCCATCACAATTTCTCCTAGATGTCTTTTAAATAGTAACAATGACTTTGATTTTACTTCCCTTACTCTTCTTCCCGCTTAAGGATTTGGGGTTTTTTTATGTTTTGAAAAGGTGATAAAACTTTTGCCTTTTCCCTATGATATCCTTTGGTTTCTTTGGGAGACTTTTCCCTCTTATGTTATTCTCATAACTTCTAGACTTTATGAGGGAAAGTAATTATACCTTTTAGATCGGGAGGTATTTTAGGAAGCATTTATTTGTATTTTCTTGTACATGCTCTTTCTCTCCTCTTTGGAGAAATGTGGGCTATCTCTCCGTGCATGCTTTTGCACCTATTTTTTCGCCAATGGGTGTCTTTGCACTTTTGTTTTACTTCTCTTTTTTTTGGTACATACCTTTTGGTATGGCATCTTTCTGGCTCATGCTTCTTTGGCATGGCATCTTTTCTTTTGTTATAGCCTACATTCTCTTTTGGCATCCGAAGTTTTACGAAAGTCATGCAACAACAGAGTGTACATTTTTATTATTTTTATGTGAATCCCTACCGTAGGTATTTATACTTTTCTCTCATTAAGTCATAGAAAATTAGCGAGAAATTCATAATTGCAAAGTTCCTATGTGACCAAGGCTCTACCAAGAGAAAAAAAAATGCTAGTTCATCATGATATTTTTATTTATAAATCCCAAGTCTTTTTTGCATAGAATAGAGCAAAGGTCATATTATCATTTGTCATTTGTACTAATTCAAGTTACTAGCAGGAAAAAGATGTACTTAATGAAGTTATAGATCATGTGTTTCTCTTTGTAAATAAAATGTAAGCATATCATCTACAAGGTGAGAATTGTTAATTTCATACCTTTGAGAGATGAACGCCCCCCACACTTGTTTTTGTGCCTAGCTTTTAATTTTTATTTTTGTACTCAAGAGTAGAAGACAAAAAACAAGTGTAGACAAAATATTTTGAATTATCAAGAGAAATTCAGCACATATTACAATTGATGAAAGTAAAAATGTTAGAAAGCAAATATTAGAAAAGTAAATTTGTGCCTAACTTATTGAAAAGGGAGTGATCGATGATCACTCAGAGTGCTGAAAGCACTCCCCGCCAAAGTTCTAGCAACTTTTTCGATCCTCCCCACCAGATGAACCTAGAGGTGTCTAGGCTCTGGCCCCCGCAGCTCGCTGATCTTGAGTCGTGCTAGTGCAAGGTCCCCCCGTGCAGCTTCCTCACAAGATACCTTAGCAAGAGGACCGAGGTACCGAGGACGGGATCTGGCAAGAGGCTGAGTCGAAATTTCTTCGACCTCGAGATCGGCTAAGCAGAGGGGCCTGCCCGCGGGACCGGGGATCCTCTTACCTCTTGAACCCGAGAGGGGAGGGGATCCCCGACGGCTCCTTTCCTTTGGAGCCCGAGGCCCCTGCCGCGGTTGGGGGCTGGGCATAGACCCTTGCCCTTGCGCATGAGAGCCCCCTTAGCGAAACCGCCCACTTTGGGAACGCCCACTACCGTGTAACTACGGCCGATAGCCTGACTACTTGGACCGCTTAGAGATGCCCCAAGGCGGTACAACGTAAACGTTCCTAGTCTCCCCTAAGATGACTAGGCCCGGCCCGTGTTGATGTCATTGGCCTTGGTCCTAGGATGGGTAGTTGTCCGCTTGGCCGCCTTGTCCACCCCAGCCGAGCTTCTTGGCGATCCGTGTTCGGGGGTGGTGCCCGAACCTCCTTTGGCCACCTTTTCTAGTCCTAGTTAGCCGTACTAGCACGCTAGTCGGGGGCATGAGGCTAGTGGTGCCGCCACTATGGCTTTTTGCTTCCTCTTCACGAATGAACTCCTGGGGCACATAAGCCAGCCCTTGCACACTCCTCTAGGCTAAGATCGTGTAGGTGTCATGTAAGAGGACAAGAGCATGTTCATATGCCATTGTTGGGGAGGAGAGAATGCAAGCTCAAGTGTATGTAAAGAGAGATGCTTGAGCTTTGTGTGGAGAGATGGAGAGGCCTAGGGGTCTTTATATACCGGCCCCGGCCGTGCACCACCATGGGTGCCATCACTCACCATCAAGGCCGATTGGGCTTAAGATTGGGGGAGGGGCGGTGCGCCAAGCATCTTCACGGTACCCCTCATCGGCACCCCGCACGCCCTTTTCGCAAAAAGTGAGTGGTGGGTTTAAAATTTAAATATGCCGGAGATTTTTTATTATTGCAATCGATGATGGCTCGGGATAGATAAAATATTCCTATTTTATGTATTTTAAAAATTATTTTTGATTTTGAATTTTGTGTAAAATTAAATTTTAAACATGACAATCAATTATGAGTATGGAAAATCAGTGGAAAAATCATGTTTAAATTAGTGAGGGTATTTTGGTAAATTACTAATTTAGACTATGTACACTCTCTTTTATTATTATTATTATTATAGGATATTATAATGAGGAAATTAAATCTATCCTATCTATTTCTTGATTATCACCGGAGAAGGTTCTAGAAAAATTTTTAAGCGTTGACCATTGACTTTAAAAATGTTACCTTCTGGCCATCTTGGATAGTGATTGCTCCATGTAGCGAGGTGTTGATGACGGTATATGGTCCCTTCCATTTATCGCTGTAATCCTCTCGCAATCAAGAGTTTTACCTTCGAGTTAAACAGAGCACCTTTGTCTCCTTGCTTAAAGTCTTTAGGCTTGATTCTAAGTGGTCGTGCCATCTCTTGGTTCTTTCCTTGAATATTCTCGCACCGGGTATGCCTTCTCCCGCCATTCTTCTTAGCTCGCTATTTGCTTTTTGCCTATTTCTCACGGGGCTAACTTGACATCCATATTCTAATCCTTTGATTGCCCAAGAGGCTCTATGTTCTGCTCTTACCGGCAAATGGCAAGTTTTTCCGCATACGAGTTGAATGGTGACATGCCAATGGAGGTCTTATAGGTTGTTCGGTATGCCTGTAGTGCATCGGGTAATTTGTTTTTCCACCCCTCCCCATTTCATTGATGCCTTCTCGCAGATATTCTTGATTTGTTTGTTGGATATTTCCCGCCGCCGCCCGGTCCCAGGGATGGTAGGGTGTTGCAATGTTGTGCCGTGCACCCAGCCTCCTTGAGGAAGTTTCTGAAGCTTCGATCTATGAAGTGTGATCCTCGTCACTTATTACCATCTTAGGTGTTCCAAATCGGGGAAAGATCACTTCATGGAATGATTCCGCATGCCATTGCTTCTACCCACTTGGAGACGTAATCAATCGCCACAAGGATGTACTCGCGATCATGGGACTTGAATGGCCCCATGAAGTCGACATACTCCCATACATCAAATATTTCTAGTTGAAGGTTATAGTGTAGGGGCATCGCATTGCGAGAGGTGATGCTGCCTTTGAACCGACATTTTCGCATCTTCTCGATGAACTCTTTAGTGCCCCTCATACATTGATGGCCGAAGAACCCCGCATTGCCGATTTTGGCTCAGGTAGCGGAAAAACTCCGTAATGTCCTCCGTATGGTGCTGCGTGGCATTTTTTGATGATTTGCATTCCTTCGGCAGGCTTGGCACACACCTTCTTAACAAATTCATCCACATTGCATTCTGCAGACAAGTAGGGTTCATCCTGCAGGTGCCTTCTACCTCAACTTGTAACTTTTGTTCTCCCCCGGTGGTACGTGAGCCGCGACCATGTAATTGACTCCATGTTTTGCGCATCATGGGTTGACGCCGCCTACTTTTGAGCAGCATGTCATCACGTAGGAAGTCATTGATCGGTGGTTCCTCGTATGTTAGTGATCGTGATACGCGACAAAATGGTCAGCAACAGTATTCTACTCTCTTTTTATCTTTTATTTCTATATCGAATTCTTGAGTAAGAGAATCCATCTGATTAGCCTAGGTTTAGCTTCTTTCTTAGTTAACAAGTATTTAAGAGCAAAGATGATCGGTATGAATAATTATTTTAGATCCAACTAAGTAAGAGCTTAAACTTTTCGGCAGCAAAGACTACGGCGAGGAGTTCTTTTTTCTCGTTGTGGCATAATTAAGCTGTGCTCCCCGTAAAGTCTTGCTAGCATAGGCGATGGCGTGATGCTTTCTATCTTTGGTTTGTCCTAGGATCGGCCAACCGCTGTAGTCGCTAGCGCCACACATGATTTCAACGCATCGTCCAATCGGGATTGGATGATTGAGCTAAGATGAGGGCTTTCTTATGGGTGTGGAAAGCGCCTAAGCACTCATTAGTGAACTCAAAAAGGAGCATCTTTTAGCTATGTGGGACCATAAAAGCTACGGATCCCTTTTTATGTTCATCGGGGAGGCAATTGCTCGATCACCTTGATCTTTGCTTTATCTACCTCAATCCCCCGCTCCGGCCACGTGTGTCCTAAGACGATGCCCTCATGGACCATAAATGGTATTTTTCCCGCTTTAAAACAAGGTCCTTTTCTGACATCGTTTGCAAGACTTTGTCTAAATTTTCTAGACAATGATCAAAAGTTTTTCCATAGACTGAAAAGTCATCCATGAAAACCTCCATGATTTCTTCGATCATGTCGAGAAAAATTGACATCATGCACCGTTGGAAAGATGCGGTGCATTTATAAAAACCCAAATGACATACGCCGATACGCATATCGCTCCATACCGGGCAAGTAAAAGTTGTCTTGCTTTTGATTGTCGTGGTGGATGGGAATCTGGATGATAGCCGTAATACCCATCTAGGAAAAAAAAAGTGCTTCACCAACTGCTCCAACATTTCATCGACGAAGGGAAGTGGGAAGTGGTCTTTCTTTTGAGGCCGTGTTGAGCCGGGGTAATCTATGCACATCCTCCACCTCGTGATGGTGCGCTGTGGTATCAACTCATTTTTACTATTTTCTACTACCGTCATACCGCCTTTTTTTGAACCACTTGACCGGGCTGACCCACTCACTATGGTACGAGATAATGATCCCTGGGCCAAGTGAAGAAGTTTTAGGACCTCCTTCTTCACGACTTTCCTCATCGCATTGTTTAATCTTCGCCGGGTTCCCGAGTAGGTGTTGTCGATACGGGACATAGACGGCTATTCACCAAAGACGGCTCCCGTCAGACAAAAGCAAGAAGGCCGGATCCGAGTAGATAACGGATCATCCTAGTTAAACAAATAGAAAGTAACTTCCGTAATAGGAGCGAAACTCTTCCTACAACCCGACTAGATTAGAAACCCGCAGCGGCTCCTTCCTCTCATAAAAAGGAGCCGTAGCACCCTTTTGTAATGCATTTAACAACACACAATCACACATCAATCCAACGCAAAAAGGCCAAGGCCGATCGAGTAGAGCTTTTTACTCGACGACGAGGGCTCGAACCAGATAAACCGTGGTGCCTCTCGTGAAACCGCCGAGTTCTAGTTATTCGCCGAGATCCGAATCAACCGCGACTGAACCTGCGGGCGTGCCTATCGGTGGCTAAACACCGATACCGGGCGCTGAAGGTCTCCGGCGAACAACGCCAAAAGCCTCGACGGACCTACACACGATGATTTTTTTCGCCAGATCAACTTTCGCCTGGAAGCCGGGTCCGCGCGGCGCATAATCAAGGAATTCCTCCATAGTCGACTACTTCAAGGACCCGAGCTAAAGATACAAGAGATTTTTTCAAAACTCAAGTCGACAGAGGAAACTGAAACACCAATCTACAAGACAACCAAGCCAACAACTCTAAGACCTGATATATCAAAATCTCACCTGTATGCAATGGAATTTTTACTTATCTCGCCCAATGGAACGGCCTCCTCAAACAAGATAAGTACTCCACCTCCTTCCTCCTTTCTTTCAATATGGTAAACCCTAGAAGAGGAAGAATCGC
>JADLZL010001521.1:0-103858 GCA_015844335.1 Chrysopogon serrulatus
TAGAGCATATGGTATGGAGTTATGCTCCAGTAGACCTCTTAGAAAAAATTTGCACGAATCTTAAAACTTTTTAAGGATAATTATACAACCTTTTAATTCTTTTTCCCCATGGGTTCCGTATGGGGCCTGGCCCTGTCTGAGCCCAGACTAAATCCAGCCCACCCGATTGATCTTGTATCTTGGCAACGAGAGCACGGCATTCCTGTGGTGTGATCGTGAGCGGAGAGAAGCAGTGGCGTCGACGAAGTGGATGGTGGTAACTACCTCCACGGCGAGTCGACGATGGGCTGTCGGCTACAAGACTTGCGGATCAAGGTGTGGCAGCGGCAGCTCGCCGGGGAGGTACGGGCCATTCCAAGAGATCCGAGCACGCCTCTCTGAGGGAGAGCACAGAGCAGGAGCCGCAGCAATCCCTCACCGAGGCCCAACCGAACCACTCTGCTCATGACACTGGCACCGGATTCGCTCATCTCTGCCAAAATCCTCTAATGTCTCGTGCTTTGGCAGCAGATGCATGACCCATTCAGATACTGTCTCAGTCTAATCATAACTTACAGTTCTATTGTTAAAATTTTGTATCGATGACATACTAATGAGAAAATAAAGAAGGTAGAAATCATGTAGGGTACAGCTGCAACAAATGATGCATATAAAGCAAGGACAGCAGGGCACCCGAGACACAGAGTAACCTTGTTCTTCCCATACAGCCAACATCAGCGGCGCGGCAACACACCAGCCCTCAGTCACGCTCGTGGTGCCACCTCTCTCCGTCTGCTTGGCACACAACCAAAGCAGTGTGATCTCTTTTTTTTTTTTTTTTGATAAACCGTACCTGTATTGCTCAGTTAAGGAAAGTACAAATACGCATACAGATACGAAACAGGATACAAAGACAGCTGTCCGAACAAATATGCACGGAGACCCCTAACAAAACCAAAAAGCACAAAGAAGTCCCTGGCCACCATGCTCGTCGGAGACCGCCACCACCGTCCATCTCCGGCGACGGGAAGACCCGCCACCGCCCAGATCTGGAGAAGCCCCATCGCATAGAAGCTTTAAACGAGCCGCAGTAGTCGCCCAAACCTGAGGTTGGGTCGATTTCGTCGTTGAAGCCGCGTTGGCCGGGGACGCGCCCCGAGCTCCACCGATCTGAACCGAAACTCGCCGTCGACTGGCGCCGAAGGGGAATCGAGCTCGATCCACTCGCCCGCAAACCGCAGCACCCACAGCCATCTCCGCACCCTTGACAGAGCACACCACCAACACCGCCACCTCTCGGAAGCGATAGATCGGGAAGGCGTGCAGACTCCAAGACATACCTCGCCGACCGCACCGTTGGAGCCGGAGGGAAGCACCACCGGTGGGAGGAAGGGATCGGGAGGAGTTATTCAGCGACGCCGCCATCGCCTCCTCCTTGTCGACGGCGCCCAGAAAGACGAGCCGCAGAGACACTCCGTTCTTCCGGCAAACCCGAGCTCCTCCGCCTAGCAACGGAGAGCAAACCCTAGAACTAGGATTCGAACCTAATCTATACACACCCGCGCGGCGATTTCCCGACCATCCCTCCTTCGCAGCACCGAACCGGTGACTGGAGAGGAAGGAGGCCGGCGAAATCGCCGCCGGACAACGGCGTCGCCTCCTTTTCGCCCTTTGGATACTGTAGCAGGGGAAAGGGGAAGAAGGAGCTAGAAGTCGCCTCGGTGTGATCTCTTGAATGTGTCTGCTCGCCGCCGGTGGCTCGGAAAATAAAGACTGGCTGGCACGGGTCAAGCGCAAGATGGGCTCGGGCAGGCCCAGGCCCAAATGGAACCCACACGAAATTAATTAAAGGAATGATTTAATTACTTCTTAAGCTGCTTTGAGATTTGTGCAAATTTTTTAGGAGGTTCACTGGAGCAAAACTACCATATCATGTTCTTATTATCTCTCGATTATGCTGTCGTACATTTACGAATCACAGTACGCTCGCATTCATGCTCTCATATACATTCTGGCCCCTGCGTTCACGAGATTTATCAATTCCTTTTACACAACTGTGTGCAAGGGTCAAGATACTTAGACTTATGGTGTAACATGTTCATTTATATTCAATTCATCGACTTGATGCCGGTACATGGTAACTTCAGTAATATCGAAATTTATCTTTTCTATAGAGATAATAAAAAACATCCGGTTTTCATCTTACAAGATCACAGGCGAGGAATCAGAGTAAAGTTATTACAAAATAATACCTCAGAGTAAAGTTATTACAAAATAATACCTCCGTTAGACGTACTCATAAAAATATGACGTTCATAACCTTCACCAAGATTTATAAACCGATTGATAAGCCAAAACGACAATTACATTATTGACGGCTGATAAGCTAAAGTCAAGATGGGAATGGGCCGACCCGGCCTTGGCCTCGGCTTCGGCCCTGTGGCCCTAAGGCCAATTTTAGGGGCCATGGGCCGACCGATTTTATCCGAACGCTGTGGCCTTATTGACCCAGTGGGTAACATGGGTCGACCCAAATATCTTTGTGCATGTCTAGAAAAATAAGGTAAGAGCATCTCCAAAAGTTTCCTAAATATTTTTTCTAAAAAGTCTGAAAAAGTATTAGGAAAAAAAAAGAAAGTCATCTCCAATAGTTTCTAATATTTCACTTCTAAAAAATCTAATTTTGGTCCCACTTGGTTTTTTCGATTCTTTTTTCCCGAGAGTAAATCTTCGTCGTCCTGCATCCGTACGCCGCCGTGGCCTCTTCATCGTTGACGGTGAATGCGCAGCACCGGAGCTGCTGGCTGCATGCTACTGCACCCCTGCCAGTGGCCGCTGGCCTGGCCGCTGCTGCGCTGCAGCCTTCGTGTGCTATGTGTGCTATGTGCGCTGTGTTGCCTTGCAAGATTTGCTTGCTGCCGATTGATTACCTGCATGGATGCGCGCCGCCGCCCAAGTGGCCAACACACAAGCGAAGACAACACATGGACGGGGCAAAGGCTGCAGCGCACAAGCGAAGACAAACCATGATTAATTTATCCATTTTCAAGTTTAAAATATGATATTTCTCAACCAACTTCTAATGTAGATATGTTACCCGTTATGATCAACAATAGTTATTTTCAAAAAACTAAGAAAGTAAAAACTTATTATTGTATAATGATTGGGTCGACCCATCGTACCCATTGGGTCAATAGATACCGGCCCTATTGACCCATTTTAAAATTTGAGGCCGGCCCTATGGCCCATTGGGCTCATTTTTTTGGGTCGGGTCAACTATCCAATGGGTCGACCCGAACCAATCCCATCTTGAAGCTAAAGCAAACAGTGTCGGCGGCTTCAAATCAAACACAACAAAGCAAGGTGGTGGGCTTCAGCAAGCTGGGCTGGTGGAGTGCTGGTGCCTGGTGGGCTAGTGGACTGGAGGCATTCCACGGTTTTCGCTTACACATTTCAGAACAGAGCAATAGTAGGCCCAACAAACTATTCTTCCAGGGAAGCCCAAGTAATCCTGTGTGCCCATAAAACATTAGCAAGCCAGGCCGAAGCTGAAGGCCCAAAAGCTTACAGAGTTTGTAGGAGTTTTCGACGCTTTTGGGATTTCGATTTCAACAACCAAAAAGACTCCCTGGAAAGCTTCGAGAATAAACGACCACGACCACGACCCCACGTCACCATTCACCAAAGCATGGTGGTCCGGTATTAGTAATTTAGTATCAAAAAAAGAGAAAAAACATGGTGGCCCGTCAGCACACGCCGTCGTGTCAAGCGTCAACCTGTGATGCTCACACCAGGGACGAGCACTGCTAGCCCATCGAGATTGACCGTCGGCGGTCGAGCGACTGGAAAATTTTTCGGCCGACCGGAGACTTCCTTCCACCGTAGCATGTCTTTCAAACGTATGGTATTGACAGATCATCTTTCAGCTAACTCTTCATCGAGGGAACCCTTACCCAGACCCTGATGAGTGATTGGTTTGGTTATGGAAAAAAAAAATTACTGTTAGAAAACAGAAAATAAAGGTAAAAGTTTTAACTTTTTTTAGAAACATTTGCTTTCACGTAGTATAATTTTAAGAGCATTGAACCCTGGTATCGACTTTCGGCTTTCCGCTTTTTTTTTTAAATGGCTGGAAAGGGATCTACTATATTTCAGCTGCCTAAAAACTAACTTATTTTCGGACAATAGCTAGGAACCACTAGATTAAATTAAACATGGCCACATTCAATTTGTAGTGATGGACCACGGATTAAAGAGTAACGCACCCACGTCGCCTCAACATTCAGGCACTTGATACCTGCTCCCTCCTTCCTAAATTATTTGTTATTTTTGGTTTTTATGCTACAAGTTTGACTCGATTTATAGAAAATATGTGTAATATTTATATATCCGAATAAATTTGTAAAAAAATTAGATCCAATGATCTTTCCGATAATACTAATTATGATACTAATCGATGATATTTATTATTTATAAAAATTACCGGCAATTGTTTCTCGGGAAGCAAAAGTAACAGATATTTTAGGACGAGGGGAGTAGGAAACATGCATACGGAGTAACATATAATTTATAACAACATTTTGGCAACTAACATACCGCCATATCCCTTATATTGCATTCTAATCTTACATCTCTAACCTAGAGGAATACCCTTAAAATCAATTTAAGAGAGTATTATAGTAAATTATTTAAAACTTCTATATTTCTATAGGAATATAGAAGAAATAGAGAACAAATGTTGTCACCTTTACAGATATACAGAATATAAGATAAGACATCTGTTGTATCACTTCCATCTTCTAAAATACTACTCCCTCCGTCCCTTTTTTATTTGTCGCCGTGCGATGCGTGCCACAAGTTTGACTTGATTTATAAAAAATACGTACAATATTTATATCTCCAAATAATGTTGTTAAAAACTAGATCCAAAGATCTTTCCGATGATATTAATTATGATACTAATCAATGATATTTATTATTTATTAAAATTGCCGGTATTTGTGTCTCGGGAAGCGAAGGCGACAAATAAAAAGGGACGGAGGGAGTAGTTTAAAAGTAAAGATTAGAGATAAAAAATATCTTCCTCCAACAATTAATTTAAAATGTGATATTGGATTATCCCTATTTGTCGCGAGGGGGTGTTTAGGACTGTTGCACTCCAAATTTTTCAGCTTTGCTTCACGTATTTTAGTCAAGTTGGTTCAGCTCCACACAACTCTGCTCAAAAAAAAGAAGTGGAGCTATGATAGCATCTTGAAGAGATGCTCCACAAACTCCAAGTTTTTTTAAGCCGCTCCACTATATGGTTTACGGAGCAGAATTCATGGAGGATACTTGTTTTAGAGAGTTGGAGATGCTCTAAACACCACATCTTGCAGCTTGAATGCAATATCTGCAACAAATAACCGACCCTCTGTCAGCCCACGGTGACCGTGGGGAAAATTGGAATTTCGCCTTTATGGCAAGTAGGTTTTGTTGAAATGCCATCGAATTTGTAGGTTTCACTTTTGCCATTTCATGATTTTAGACAAGTTCAAAAAACTTTTAGCCCACTTGTTATGACCGTTTTACCCATGTCTTCATCTACCTCATCCTCGCGTCCTTTATTTTGTCATCTCGGATGGTAACTCTGTCTTTCTCATCTTCTCTTCTCGTCACCAGGTGGGAGCACGAAGCCCGTGGCCGTTCCTTCCTACCTAGACAAACTGTCGTTCCTACGTACCCCTGTCGTGCCGTCGACGAGCAGATAAGAGCACAGAACCGGCGACCGGCGGGTGTTGGCCCCTGGGCTGCTCTTCTCCAGGCACTCCACCACCCCATGCACAACACCCCTTGATCGAGCCTCTCACCCCGGCTAGGCTGCACCCACCGTATCCCTAGCCACTACGCCACTACTTTGCCACAACACCCCCAACCCAAGCTTCATCGCCACAAGATTGAGCTTGCGGGGGTTGACGGCGTGGGCAGGGAGCTGCGGGGGCTCAACAAGGGAGAGCATGGGGCAGGGGTCAGCAACGCTCCTAGGGAGAAGACATCACCCCTAACACAAGCTTCACCGCCACAAGATTGAGCTTGCGGGGGTCGACGGCGTGGGTAGGGAGCGGCGTGGGCTCAACAAGGGAGAGCATGGGGCAGGGGTCGACAGCGCTCCTAGGGAGGAGCAACCGGAGGGTGACTATATAGAACCGGCACCATTCTCTTATACGGGAGATCTCTTAGCTGGGAGAGACAGAGAAACACGAGAGACGTTAAGACTATGTCAGACCACCTAATTCAACCAGTCTCTTATATACCTAGTATCAAATGACAGCCAAGTAAACTTAAGATAGATTAAATTAGTTGGTTCTGCCATATTACCCGTGACGAGAAGAGAGAATGGGGGGATAAGTGTAACATTCTAAATGTTAATCCCATTGCATTGCATTTGCATCAATGCATAAGCACCATTTTGCATTTGATTACAAGCAAAAGCTATTACAAGTTTCTATGTGTGCAACATACATGAGTGTAACGATCTCAAAAGTTGCTTAAAAATGTTTAGAATTATATTTGAGATAGGGCTTATGTACAACTTTTTGCTTAAACATGCTCACATGGGATGATAATGACAATTATGCTTGTTATCAAGTTGCTAAGTAGCTCAACATGTAATTATATGATTTATTTAGTTTTTGAGGATGAGCCCTAAATAAAAGTTGAAGTATAAAATATATGCAACAACTTTTATTTAAGGACCTAAGGCTAAATCCCATCCTAAACTGCTCTAGCAATAGCCTTAATTTTGAATTTGAAACAAAATCAGGAAAAGACTTAGGATTTTTCTGTCCCTGATTTTCAGCACTGAATTCACTTTTCAGGGCTGAGTAATTATATTTTTCATAAATAAAAATGGGAAACCAGCTGCATCACTTGTTAGTGAAAAGTTTGTACTTGAATGCTATGGAATTGGTTGGGTTTGATCTTGTCTGGTTTGTCATTAATTAATTGCTAAACTATGCTAAACACTGCAATTGTTGTTCTGCTTAACTGAATTCAGGTTTCAGTTTCAATTTAGCAATGTTTAGCACTTTATAGATTGTAAACCGATCCGAATTAAGCTTTCATGCTTTAAGAAATGTTGGAGTCCATCTATCAAAGAGCACGGTGGTGAAATTGGATTGCAATTTAGCCACTTGAGCAGAGAGCTAGAAGGGGAGAAAGATCCTAGTTTCAGTCATGAACAGTATCTGCAACTGCACCTTCTCGTCGGTGCCTCTGTGCCCGCCGGCGATTGGCCGCCACTGCCACGCCGCTCCTGCGCTGTACCTTGCGTCGCGTTGGCCGAGCGAGTATGGGGAGTCCATTTCCCGGCCATGCCGCCGCCCATGCCACCGCCACCGGCCGGCCAGCGCAACGCCGCCTTCTCCTTCCTTCCTCCCTCTGTTCACCGACGCCACTCCGTCGACCTCTCCGCAATTCCCGCGCGGCCAAGCCTTGCTGGACGCACGAGCAAGTTCACGACCATGCCTGCTGCCTGCCCATGCTTAACCTTGCCTATAAATAACCCCAGATGGCCGCCGTCGTCCATTTTCTCCTTTCTGCCGCCAAGGACCGAGCTCACCCTATCGTCAAATTCGTCGCACGCAATCCACCGTTTTCAAATTGCACTTGCCACCAGTTCCGCAGCCTCCTTGCGCACCGATCGCACCCAATCTCACTGGTTGCCATCGACCGAAGTGCCCAGACGACTGTCGTCTTCCTCACGGCCGCTCAGAGCGCCGCCGTGCGGTTCCACCGTCGACCCGGTTGCCCAGTGAGCCTCTCGCCCTAGGATTCGTCATGTTGAGTTCACCAGACACCTGGATCATGATCGGCCCGTTATTTTTTTGTCCCGTTTGCACAGGACTTGCCGGAACGCCTCTCGCCGTCGTGTTCGCGCCGCCGGAAGTCCCTGCTCCGCCGTCGAGCTACCTCTGCACCACCCCTAGACTAGATAACGTGAGCATCGTGACTGTCGTGACCCACTGATCATTGCCAAACCATTAGTTTTGTTGCTACCGTGCCCTAGCGGCCGGAACATATCACGCCGTGCACTGCAGCGCCGCCGTGCCGCCATGGCTGGCGGGATGCTCGCTGCGATGCTTGCGGGGCCCAACCATCACCTTAGGACGGTGCGCGGGATCACCCCGAACACGCCCGGTGGTGATCTCGTCGCCGGCGACCTCGCCGACAGCGAGCTACCGCCCGGTCAACCGGCGTCGCCATCGCTTGGTCAGCGCTGGGCGCGCTGTGCGCTGACCAGCGGGGGCCCACCTGTCGATCACCGCCGCACAAGCGCGCAAGGAATGACACTTGTCTTGCGATTGTTTTTCCATTTATTTGAATTTCCAAATAGTACTAAGATTTGTCTTTTTTGTATAAAATTAATCTGAGCTCCAAAAATCATGAAAATTTATGTGTAGCCTCCCTGTGATGGAATCTATGTGGGAAAAATATGAAACCTAGAAAAATAGCTATTTTGGTTTGATCAAAAAATTACCCCTTTTAATTAATAAATGGACATTCTATGATTTTTCTAGAATAGAATATTGATCCAAAAATCATGAAAATTATTTTATATCCATTTCATGATAGTACCAATCTGTATAAAAAGTTTGAGAAGAATTTGAGAATGTTTTATAAAATCATTATTTCTAAAATTAGAAATAAAGAAAAAGGGAAGATGCATGATTTCACGTGTGTGATAATTGAATGTTTTAATTTGATGTCTTGTTGTTCTATTGTTATAGAATACTGTTGGTCTATAAAATACTTTAAATAAATAATTAATGTCTTGATCTATTTTGTATCATAATTGCTAAGACATATAAACACATGCACATGTGTAATTATTTTGGAGGAGACGTTAACCATGAGAGAATTATTTATACCTTTGCTTTGCATGTGAAGCTTGGATCATGAAACCCCACTGATCCTCGGTCTTTCCATTGTTTAGTGGTAATAATTTAAATATACTAATTGATGAGTGGTGAATGTTCCTTTGTGACACTACTACGTAAATTTTAATGGTGGCGGTGGAAATATATTAATGGTGGCGGTTTTCTTAACCGCCACCGAGCAAAGGTCATTGTTAATCAACTATTAACCATGGCGGTCGAACCGCCCGCCACGGTTAAGCTTTTTAAAGTGGCGGTTGGCTTTAACCATGCCGCCACGGTTAAAAAGTATTAACAAGTGGCGGCTTGTTTGAATGTAGCCGTCACGGTTAAGACATTAACCGTGGCGGACCTTACAAGCTTGCACCGCCCACAATAAATAATCTGATATTTAAAAAAAATTGCGTTTCGTATTTGAAATTTGAATTCAAAGTTGAAACCACATATATACAAACCGATATCATTAGTTTATCAATCGAAGTGACCACAAGCTAATCTACGTACATCCTGAAATTTGAATTCAAATTTGAAACCGAGCAATTAAACATAAAGAGAAACCACATATATACTTACGGATTAGTTTATCATTCAAAAGTCACCACAAGCTAATCTACGTAGATACAATTTAAACTTCTTCCAGTATTGTTTCTCCTCCGCTAACCTAACCTATATAGCTATTTTTTTTAGCCGGGTAGGTCGATCGGTCGTGTTTCTCCTAAGGATAAGGCTCATTGTCATCTAAGAAGATGTGCGAAATTGTAATCACGGATCCGGAGCTTGGTGCGCCAATTTCGATCTTCTCATACTTCGTCGAGTGCATAATCGCTTTCCATATTAAAGAACGTACCCCCCCTTCAAGTACGCAATCCTGCGGGATAAACTTACATATGTCCGCTCTGAGTTTGGGTGTCTTTGCTTGTCTCCTATTTCTTTCGGGTCCTGTTTCTTCATCGCCGCCTTGAACCTTCCAAATTTGTTGCTAAATTCGGGGCACTCTCTAAGGTGTTCGCAAAGCGAAGAATCCACATAAATTTGATCAGTAGGGTTGTTTCGCGCCTTTGACCGACGAAATGTATTATACAATGAATTACAACCATATAGAGCAAGAACAAATACTTGAAAAGCATGGCTTCAGGTAAACACATACAGGGAAGTTGCGCCTCGATTTTCAATTTATGCTTGTTCTTGACTTCTTCTCCTCCGATCTACGATCAACACATTCGGGGGTCTTCCAAGTACTTTTTGTAAGCTTTGTGTAAACGCATGACATATATGTCAGTGCCAAATTAAACATAAGTCACATGTAATGGGATAGGTAAAGTAACTTACAATTTCAATACCCTTTCGAACTCCATGTAGCCTTCCTTTGGAGTGTACAAAGAGTCCAATATACAGGCCCTTACGCCCCGAGGATAGATTAAGAAAGTAATCCGGTGGCCCACAAGGCCCGGCCGCACCATTCAAACAATACAGATTTTTGAATATCAAAACATGGAAAGTGAATGTCCCCAAACTTTTGAATACAAGTATATCCTTTAGACTAACCCAAGGCGGTGGGCGGCCGGGAGACAACCGGTTTCACCGACCGCCTTCATGCATCTTTTGAGATACATTCCCACATTACCCCTCGAAATGTCTGCTGCTTTTTTCCGAGCAAGAGCTCTCGCTTCCGATGTCAAAGTCACCAAGTTGGGATGATCATCTGGCACCTCATAACCCGCGATGATTCTCTCAGTAATATGCATCGGGGAGGCGTATACAACGTTTATGCCTAGCCGCTTGCATATATGGGCCTGCATCCTGCAAGGACAAGAAGGCTTGCCAAATAGTAGTAGATTCTCCCTAAAGTACCATCGTCGATGCAACAAAAGTGTGAAGGTGGTGGTGAACTTACAGTGCAAATATGTCGATAATAGAGGCGTCAAGATCCTCCCGGCGTAGTAGGTAGTACAGGTCTTTGAAGTCAACGGGGGCATTACAATCCTTATCCAAAAGGAAGTACTCCTTTGGCACCACGACAATGAAGTCTTTGAGGCCTACCTTCATTTGCCTCCATGTACCGGACATGGAACCTCCTTACGTCCCACGGCTCATCCACGAGGGAGCCCAAGGGCAACATGAATTTCCCATGCTCGTAGTTGTATGGGCATTCATCTGAAAGCCCCCACATCGACACGGGAGACTTTTTGCACGCACAGGGAGATACACAAGAGTAAAATACCAACCCGGCCCCTACATACAGGAATTACTAAAACTATGCTTGTAGTCATACCTTTGAGACTTATTGGTGTAGGTGAACTCTGTGGCCAAACCTTGCCCAAGGCCTTGGCTGCCTCCCGTTCAGTCTCATTGTCGGTAGCCTTTGTCAGCTCGGGGAAAAGTTTCCCTGGGTCAGCCAGAACACTTTCATCGACATCGGTAGGCTTCATCGGCGCTGGGGGGGATTGCCTCATCTCCTTTTCAACACTTGGAGGTGTTGCAAGGCCCGATATTGCCCCAGCGCCGGTGGGTGGATTGCTCGGGGCGGAAGGAGGGTAATGGGGAGAATTGTCATCCTCACCCTTTGCATTGCAATTGGTCTTCATCATTGTAAGCCCCCTAGAAGGCGTAGGATGTGAGGGGCGGCGTCTTGGCGTCGATGATAATGTCGGTCTTATTCCACAGAACTTCCTCCCCGACGACCCCTCTTAGGAACTTTAACCCGTTGGGAGTCTCATAGTCGAGTTCCTCGTCGCCAAATCTTTTCGGCGATCCATGATGGAATCACCAAGGCATAATCGGTAGGTTTCTCCATGTCACCGTACATCTTTGGTTGCTTGGTCATCGGGATATAACATTCTTTGTGGCCACTTCCCTTTTCCTCTTCATCTGCCATGCGGCATCAATAGCAACACATTGCATGGCTCGGTGATCTCGTCGATGAGAGGTACGCCCGGCGAATCGGCGGCTACGGCACATCCCGCCGCCCTGCTGCGGGAACATCTGTGCCCTCGGTTCCTACATCCTTGGGTCATTGCTTGTGAACACGTCCTTAATCGACCCATGACCAACTCCTTGATCGCTTCATCATGGCCTTCTTTGGGACGAGCCTCTCCTTGCGCCTGCCTTGATTTCCCGAGTTATTTGGATGCCCGGGGAATCTACGGTCTTCCATCTCTTCCTCGCGGCCGATCCACGAGCAGCGGCACAGGTGCTCTGGGTTTCCCAGCGCCTCGGTGAAACGTCCTTCTCACGGCGAGGTGAAAATGTTCCGCTCTTCTCGGCTGCAACAACCGCCCGGGATCTTCTTCTCCGCCTCCTCGGCCTCTAGCGTGTTGAATTTGCTCTTGCCCGGCTTCGGCTTTTTCGGCCGGGCGGGCATAGAGGAAGTCCCTTGCCCTTTCATCACACCCGTCGTGCGGGATCGGCTGCCCGCCTCAACCGCCGCCCTCTCTTGTTCCCGCCATATCGGCTTCTTACCGGCATAGCCTTTGTCATGCCCAAGTGGTGGGGGATCGTGTTTCTCTTCGCAAGCTCTATAAACTTCTTGCTCTTGGCCTTTAAATCATCGCTCTTGTACCGTTGAATGAATCGTTCCCAAGATTCAGCCGAGAGGAAGTTATATTTCTCAATGGTGACTTATTTTTTCAGCGAGATAATTCTTATGGAGGTTGTAAAGGAGCGTGCGAAGGCTTTTGCTAGCTATGTAATTCACATGACCCCTACACTTTATGCGCATCATAACCCTCAACCGAGATGCGTGAACCGCTTCGGCATCTCCTTCAGACGAGCTCCTTCAAGTCCTCTGGTACTGCCTTCCAATCGGCGTATGCAATCCCCACCTTCTCCCTCCCTCACGAGGCATGCGCATTGGTTCTTTGAAAACACCGATGACTTCCCTTGGCGCTAGGGGCTCTCCATTCGCCCCCCCAACCGATGTATGACATGCACCTCATCGGACATTTGGTGTCTCTCCGTGTTGGCCCCTTTTCCTCTTTGATCCACTGGTCGTAGTGGTGTTTGAAGAAGTGCTCACGGAAGCAGCGGGTTGCTCCTCCACCATAGCGGTGCTTCCTCATCATCATCGAACTCCAAGCGAAGGTGTACCGCCCGGTATCTAAGATGGTCAAAGCTCGGATTAGTTATCCGTAAAATGACAATGCCTCCCACGTAGTGTCAATTACTTCGTGCACATACCTGTTCGGGCTTTTTTGTAGTGGTACCATCTTTAGGATTATATGCCACGGGATCATAGTCGGGATCATTTTCCTCCTCCGCACGCAATGTCCTTCATTGGGCACGGTGTTACTTCCTCACTCAAGTACTCTGGTTCTCGACCCGTTCGATGATGATGATGATGAGTCATCATCCTTTGTTATCGGGTGTTGGGTCACGCCATTCATCTACCTCACGGGGAATTCCTCCATTGGATCTTGGCGTCTACTACCTCTTGCACGGCAAAGGTAAGTGTCTATTAGTCTCAACATAGGCCGGACTGAATGGCAAGTTAACAAAATGGTAGACATCATCAAGGGACCAACCTTTCACTGCTATTTCTCCAAAGTTAGGATATTTTAATGGTATACATCCAAATTTCCCATTTAACAATTTACAATTATATTCTATACTCGGACAAGGATACAAAAATTACATGCTACAACAAAAGACAAATAACAAATAACAAAAGTGAGGGCTAATTAAATGGATCTAACGGACAAGAACTGAGGTGGGTAGAAGAGATCATGGTGAGAAGCTATTTTAAATTTCTTCGCTCTTTTATAGAATAGATAAAAATTTATCCCAGCAACTAGTTTACTACATATAATTGTTACTAAGAGTAATATATTATATTGTTGTGCAATGAAAAAAGCAAAAGCAGGGGAAAAATTAATGTGCATTTCTATACGCAAATTACATTAAAAAAAGTATGATGCTATATTATACTCCTGCTTCCTTAAATGCAAATTATCTTTGACATGAATGTAATTTCCCGTAAGATTCTATCATTCACGATTCCTAACTCACCTCGGGAGGAATCGATCGGCGTCGGCGCTAGGGTTCGAATAGGCGCCGGCGCGGGTTGGAATGGGCGGCGGCGTTTGGGTTGCAAACGGCGGCGGCGCTAGCTAGCTAGGTTTGGAATCGGCGGGCGGCGGCAGGCTCGCTAGGGTTGGATTCGGCGGCGGCGCGAGTTCAAATTTTGGCAGCCCTTCGGGGTCAAAGTCGACGAGCCGAGAGATTGAAAATCCTAGGCGCGACAATGTGGCTTATGTAGACCTCCATTTACCGTGGCGGATGGTCAAGAAGAACCGCCAGCGATAAAGCACCGGGCCCGGACGGCGGGCACCGGACGCGCCCGGCCGGCGGCCCAAGACGAGCGAGGGAGGGCGAATCATCGGACGGTGAGCGATGCGACGCCCGCGTCCGATAAAATTGCGTCTGCGGCGTCCGATGGTAGATTGCAAATGAGCCCCCCCACCATCAAGTCGCTCATCGGACGTCGGCGCGTCGGATGCCCCACCACCGGCGCGGCGCGTCCGTCTTTGCGGGGCAGGTTTTCGAACCTCTACGTGTTGCGTCCGGCGTATGGAGGATCGTCGGTGACACCGGTCGGGCGTCCGATGTTTGCACTGTATCTGCTGCACTTCACGTACTCAGCGGACGATGGCGTCGGCGTCCGTTGAGCTTCCTACGGGCGTCCGATGCAGCAAAACTGCTTCCTTTCACATCCGCTTCAAACACTTTGCGAATGGCTTCGACTCCAATCAATCATAGGCCTATTCTAGAACTGTCTAGCACTAATTTTGACAATTGGGCACCACACCTAACCATTAGACACGACTATAGGTCGAGCTAATAACTTGCACCCCCTTAATAGTACGGCTAAAGGAGAAACAACGTCCTACAAACTAATCCAAGTGTCACCCAACTCCATCGACACTCGGAACTAGGCATCCTTAACCTTGCCGTCCATCCTTTTGAAAACAAAGCGATTTCATCATAAGGGGGCATGAAAACCATTACACGCTTGATTTCATCATAAGATAGAATAGGATATGGAGCAAATGAGCAACGACAAGTGACATGGCATAACATATAAGAGAATATCAAGTAGAGAGGACAATCAAACCACATGTCACATGTCATATGATATATCACACCACGAAAAGCATGTAAGTATCTAAGCAAGTATCTCACATGAAACCAAAACCATGAATGGTATGCATGCATGAAAGTGTATGACACACCAAAAGTACCAAAAGAACTAGCTCCCCCTCACACGCTCCCCCTAAGTCTATCATAGTCGACCCTCTCCCCATTTGACGTGAAGCACCAAAACCTAAGAGTCACAGGGGTGGATCGGCCGGGCGAGTCGGGTCCCGAGGAGGCTGTGTCATCTCAAAGCGGCGTAGTCGGTGGAGGAGTCGAACTTCGAGTCGGTGAGTCTCTGGGCGGGCCCTCTGTCTCTAGAGCTGGTGGAGAAGCGGTCGGGGCTGCTCGGTGACTCGGTGGCCTGGGTCAACTTCTTTGGGTCTCGGACGGTGGTGGTCTCGACCCGTGGCTCGGGAGTAGGTGCAAGCGAAGAAGAAGGAGCCCTGTCACCGGTGCGGTCTCTCTCTTGCCCGGCGTAGTCACGGACCCGATCTCGTGATAGGTGCCTCGGAGGTAGGAGCTGAAGAAGGAGGGCCGCCCGACGGGCACGGAAGCTATCAGCGCCACTGAAGTGTGCGGAGGTGTAGAAGTATGCGGTGGCTGACTCAAGGGAGGCTCGGATGAGGCAACCCGACGAAGGAAGAGTCTCGGTAGTAGTGCCGGTGCTGTCACGACCTCGGGAGGCTGAAAGCGAGAGACCACGGTCGACTCGGTGGGGCGTCGGACAGCCGGTCAACTCACGTAGGACGCTCAAGAGTGCGAGTGGGCAGGAGGCGACTCGAGTGAGCGGTGTGAACCCCTGTGTGAATGGGACTGAAACCGGGGGGCCCAAGGGGGCTGCGGAACCTCTTTGAGTAGGAGAGGTGTCTTGTCGGAGACCCCGAAAGTGAACTGTGGTACCTGAATACGTGAGCTGCTTTGGCTGAAAGACGGGGGCCATCGACCTGGTGTGTAAACGAAGCCCTGTGGAAGCTGGGAAGCGGACTCTGAACTCCACTCTGGCTGAGGGTGACTCTGAAGCCCACGGGCACATGTAACGCTGAGTCATGCTTTTTGAGGGATCTGAATCTCGACGGCCTGCACCAAACAGAGAGATAAGGCTGAAGAGCTGGGCGTGCTGTGCCTGGGCGTCATGCTGTAAGCGAGCCTGCTCCTGCTGAAAGCGAGCCTGCTCCTGCTGAAAGGCGTCCTGTCGGGCTCGAATCTCTGCAAGCTGAGCGTTCATAACGTCGCGGTCCTGACGACGCTCACTGCTCAAGGCGGCTGGCCGACCCAGTGAGACGGTCGAGAAGCTCAAGCTGGCAGGGGTCGGAGGCGAGAACTGCTGGCCTCGGCGTCGTGAGCACGAGAGGGCATCTGTGGAATAGGCTCGTAGTCGGCGTCCTCACTGTCAGACGGGTCTAGCTCAAACTCATCCTCAACCCCCCGTGCCTCCTGCTGCTCTAACTGTGCAAGCTCTGTCTGCCGAGTACGAGCGTGGCGTCTGCTCGACCCTGTCTCGGGAACCAGCGGCCTCGGGTCTGCTGGATAGGAGTAGCTTGCGCCAACGACCGAATAAGGCGAGAGAGGTCGTAAGGCGGAAAGTCGGTGGTGCTACCACGATACTCTGAAGGGCAGGCTCGGGCATTGGCCGCGCGGTTGTCGAATAATCGAAGTCGGCCGGTGGCGTCACGGTAAGTGCCTCTTGCCCTTGAAACCCTCGTAGATGACATCCTGAATCTCACAGAGCATCAAATCCCAAATATCAAACTCAAGCCGTGAGGCGAGGTGGAGCGAAGCCCCGCTGCGGGTAAGTGAGACCGTCTGTACCCCTCTCTCGAGAAGAAGCGTCCGCCTCATCACTTGAATCTAGCACACGGCGGTGGGGTTCAAATCCTTGGTCCACACTGCTAGATCCCTCTCCAAAGCCCTCACCAAACAAGGGACGAACGTCGTCGGTGTTGGGGGGGCGAATACCACCGTGAGGGCGGCGAGGAGGGTCAATGCGTGGAAAGCACAATTTGGTGAAGTTTGGTGCCGTAGCGAGTCAAGTGTAGAATCTCTCGAGCCTGATCACTCTCAATCCGGCGGGGCACCCCTCTGAAGCTGAACTGAATAAACTCATGGTCGGGTCAATCCAAAGCGTGGCGTAGAACTCTCGGATCGGGACTCCACGTCTGAGCCGGGCCGGCCAAGCAAGTCGGCGAGCCGGAAGGTACTCGGTGGGGTCGAGAATGTGCTCGCCTACAACCTCAACAATCCTCTCAACCTCGCGGACACGGTGACCTCCAAACGAAACACGAGAGAAGCTGGTAAGCTCGGTAGAAGTCGTCGTGAAGGGTAGTGTGAAAGCCCCGAGAACACAGGCTCTCTGGAGGAAACCACTGCTCAAGCGGAACACGTCGGGCGCTGAACCTGCTTGGAGGTGATCTTCCGTAGGTCATAGTGAACCACATCCGGGCCACGCGGAACCCGAGGGGGCACGAGCACCACGCCTCTGTCTCTCTGTAGGCTCTTTGGAGCTCTGGTGGTGTCGCTGGAGTGCAGTGCGAGTGGAACGCCTAGGTGGGCGTTGAGATGTCTCGATCGCTCCTCGGCACCCTTACGCCTCTGCCGACTCGGTCTCTCTTTGTCGCGGCCTCTGTGCCTCTGTAGAAACCTGTCCGGCCCTCAAGCCTCACACGGCGGCCACCAATGTGGAGACCAGCCCCTCTCTACGCCTGTCTGCTGCATCGGCCCTTTGCAAGAGCTGCATCTGCGTCACGCTGATCTCGAGTCCGCTTCTTCTTCTTCTTGGCTGCTCAACCATCGGCTGCTTACCGGGCCGACGAGGGGCGAGGTGGAGACTCGTCACCCGGGAACCACCGACGTTCTTGCACCTCATGGGGACAAGGACAAAAGAACCCTTGTCACCCGAGTTCAAGCGCCCTTTGCCAACCCGACTTGCTGCACAAGATAGGAATGGAAAGGATATATATATCAGCATGTAATATGACTAGAGATGAAAAAAACCTACTCGGGGACGAGGTAAGATATGGAGGAGGGGTTTGGTACACGAGATAAGCGAGAACCTGCGAAGAGATGAGCAATTCGACACGGCGGGGGGCACCACGACAAAGCGTGGGACAACGCAGCGAATGATGTGCCAAGCACTTGAGCCAAAGCGACAAGTCAACGGCAAATGATAGACATTGAGGCATTTTGATGAACACCTTGAGGGCAAGGTGGGGAGCTTACCACGTAGAGAGGAGAAGGAAGAGACGGCCGTGCGTGGCAAGCGGGGAGAGGGGGGCTGGAGTCGTGGAGGAGGATGCGGGGTCGGCGGCTTCAATGGCGGACGGCGGCGTAGCGACCAAGCTGGCGGTGGCGCGTCGAGGCGGCGTCTTGGCCTTGGTGACCATGGCGAAGCACGACACACGGGAGCGCGAGAACAGCGAGCGGGGCGTGACGCGGTGGCCGGTGGAACGGAGGCGGGGAGACGAAGGCGCGGAGTGGAGGATGGGGGGGCGGCGGCTGCGGCGGCGGTTGGCGGTGGAGAAAGAAGAACGGGCGGCGGCGCGGGCGGTTTACGAAGAAGGAAGGAGCAAGGAAGAGGCCCCACCGGTCAGATTAAATGAGAAACGGTTCCCGGTCTTCGACATAGCGTCGGATGCTCAGATGGCACTCATCGGACGCGCGGGGAAACTCCGGACGCAACTCAGAGAGGGTTGTAAACCAGCCTCGGAGCACCGGACGCGTCTGGTGGTACGGCATCGGACAAGGCTCAGCGTCCGATGAGCGGGTGGCTAGTTTCGGCTGAAATAGAAATAGCCGTCGGACGCGCCGACGCTAAATCTTCGGACGCACGTCGTCTACTGTTCATCGACCGATGCTACCTTCACGCCAGTCCTTTCTGCAGGCGTCGGACGCGTCCTTATGTTCCTGTGCAGCGTCCGATGCTGCGTCCGATGGTTTAATTTTGCCTGTTTTCCAATGCAACTTCGACGCAACCTTTCCCAACCAAGTTCCAACCATCAAAGAGCCAAATATCCACCAGATTGGACTGGTTTGAGATGTCTCCCTCAAACTCTCAATTTTAAAATATTTTGCACGAGGCTTATATGTTTTTAACGAAAATAAGCGATAAGAGCGAGCGAGGAGACATCGTCACGGCCACCAAATATGGTATATAACCAATAGAAGCGTCAAATGCCCCCCCTATCGCTTTGGGCGTAATGGTTTACATGCCCCCTTATGATGCCATTTGATCATGCTCAAACTAAATTGAAAAGAGGCGACAAAAGCATCACATTTGCATATGCAATGCAATACATGAATTTCAAACTAGTCACTTGTCACGTCGATCCTTGGTTAAGCGTGTTCCCACACTTTGGGGCGGTTATCTTAACCAAGTTAGCTAAGTTCTACGTGGAAGACATAATTTAAACAAATTTATATTACAACCACAAGTTCAAAGACAACCACAAATTCAAATACATCACAACTTAGCAACGACAAGTTCAAATGCATCACAAGTTCGCAACCACAAGTTCAAACACAACCACGAGTTCAAATACATAAGAAGTTCAAATATATCACGGGTTCAAATTCATCGGGTCCAACTTTATTGAGGCCTTGCCGCTTCAGTGTCTCAAGAGGCATTTGCATTGGTGACACCATCGGCGTCGGTACATTCTTGGCTTTGTGTTTACGCTATCTCGGTGTCATCACCGGTGTTTGAGGGCTATCTCGGTTCCATCGGATCTCATGGAATCTCCTTCGATGAACCGGTGAGTGATTGAATAATGGGAGCACCAATCCGGGGTAGGAGTTGTTGTTCTTTGCAAACCACCTTGTCGATGTCCCCGCATCGTTCTCATTGTTCTCATCGTGGGTTGCGGGTACAATGTGTATCGGATTATGTCCATGGCTGCAATGAGAGTGACAATTGTTAGAGGGGACAATGTAACATTAACAAAAGCAATGTTGTGTTGTAGCTGCAGTTACCATAATTTTGTCTCACAACCGCCACGTTTGTAGTGGGGGCCGGATGGTATTTTGCATCAATCCAAAGTGGCCACATGTGCGGGGACATCACGACCTTCAAGTTTTCCACCGATGGCTACGGTAGCAATGAGAGGGATAGCTGGTTTCGGTGCATATGTCCTCACCGAATATGAGAGTTCTTGTCTATTCGGTTGGACGGTATAAATGTGACGAGATGTTTCCAAGGACCCTCTATATCGCATAAGGATGCGGGGAGGTAAAATATGCGGTGGCATGCCGGATATGACAAGGTCGATGTCAAAGTTTCGTAAAAATGTGGTGATAGTGGGGGTCTAGTTGGTGTTGTGAAATCGGGTATTCTTTTATCAAAGGGAATAAGCCGGAACCATACAAAGGCGTCCATGGCATGATTGGAAGATAGAATTCACCAACTTGAATGAATGGGGATGCAAGGGGGCGTGGCTGAAATCCTCATTTGGAGCTGGTGAGGCACACGAAATCAGCAACAAATCTCATAATATTGGCTGTCGGAATGGCGACACCCGACTCCCATTTGTATTGCGTGATGTATGCGCCATTGTGATTCACCGGTATAGTGGTGTCGAAGGGCGTGAATGCACATGGAGGCACCTTGAGAAGCACTAAGCGGCCGTAGACACTTGGACTATACATGTCGACCTCGGTGGCGTCAAAGATTGTGAGGTATTGACGGTTGAAATGTGCCATCTCACGCAAGCGAAGGAACAAATGACCATCAACAACACAACTACAAAGAAATAATATTACATGTTTAGTTGGTAAACACACATAAGTAGCTATATATGATCGAATATGATTAGTGTTTTTGCATTGTTGATTATAAATATTAAAATAGTTTTATATTTACAATAAGCAACTAGCTAGACATGTTCATGCATCTATGAAATGAAGCACACATAATCATGTATAATAAAGCACAAATAAGGAGAAAAGAGAAAACTTGAACAAGAAAATGGATGTGGTCAAGGCTCGACAAAGGGTAGGGTCATTCGAGGCTCGACAAGGAGTAGGGTCGGGAGTCATGACATGAGATCTCGGATGACCAACATCTGTTGACACTATATTGTACCAACCACTTGCCATGGGACGGGGATGGTAAGCCTAGTATTGTGTTATGACTAGATAACCACAAGGATTGGATGTGACTTAGGCGTTAGGCAGCATACCTCCAACCATTTCAATTTTTTATCGGTGATTTCACTGAGCATGATGGATGAGGCATGAGCTACTCCTTGGATTCGAAGAGTCATATCGGTTGTACCCTCACTCAATTGAATAGGTAAACTAAAACATGTACCAATCTGCAGTTTTGACTTATATTGGTCATTCGATTTGCTCTCCATTATGAGCATGCTCATGACTTATAGCTTTGGAGTGTGGGCAATGGACTCATGGAAAATTAAGCTCCAACCTTAGGCTTATGTTCAATGCTCTTTGCTTAAACTTATGCTATGCTTAGATATTGATAGATGACATTTACTTTAGAGTTAAATACACTAGGTCCATATGAACTCTCAAAAACTAAATCGGCACTAGAACTTAATCGTGTGCCAAAATAGCATCTGCATTTGGCATACCTCCGAGACGAGCGCTGGCCGGCAATGGCTTCAAGGCGGCGGATCTGGGGGGGGGGGGGGGCAGGCGGCGCTCGGCTTGAAGATGGCGGCGCCCGGCTTCAAGACGGCGGTGGTAGGGCTGGGAGATGGTGGCTTGGCGGCGGCGCGCCAGAGGGCTCCGAGATGGCGGCGGCGGCGCTAGGGCTCGGGATGGTGGCGGCAGCCCTTCGGGGTCAGGGTATGGCGCGGCGTGAAGACTTCCCTGGAAGAAGGAAGGCGGCGCAACGGTTATATGCAGGAGGGATCAACGGTGGCGGTGGTGTGAAGCCCGCCCGCCCACGGTGGCGTTCTGAGCAACGGAAGCGTCCGTTGAAGAGGCGTCGGGACGCGTCCGATGCCCGATCCAGCCCTCTCTACATAGCGTCGCTGCTACACGCGGCGTCCGATGGCGGCTATCGGACGGTGCTACAAGCGTCGGGGACGCAATACGAAAGGTTTGAAAGCCTGGTCCCACTCGTCGGACGCGTCCGAATAATGGTCAAGCGACGCGCGCGCGGCGTCGATGAGTGGCAGCCGGTTAGAATTCATTTTGAAAACCTGCATCGGACGCACCGACTCAAAATTCCCGGGCCGCGGCATGCGTCTTGTTGATCGTCGATGACATACTTCAGCGGTGATAGCTAGGGCTCATTGGGAAGTCATCGGACGCGTTCGATTCTTTTTTGGTCGGCGTTCGATGTGGCGTGCGGTGCTGCAATTTGGATTCGAGGCGGATTGAAGCGGAGGATTGTTGCTTATTATCGACTAAATCATATTACCGGTAGTGTAGTAGTTCATAATACTTCATAAAAACCACATTGTCATACTAAATTAATTATAAAACTTACCATCATGATAAAATTACTATTACATTAATATATTAAAAATAGATCACTTTTTGCGCAGGCGCTCCCCTTTGTCTTCTTCTCACCATCTTTGCGGGCCCGGGGCATCATCTTGGACTTGTTGAAGCGTGATTCGATGAGCTTGATCTTTTGTGGATGCTCGGTAAAAAGGTCGTGCTCTCCATAGTTGTTGTGTTCTTGAGGGGCTCGGACCCCGTCGGCTCCCACGATCCTCGCTTTCCGACACAACCACATACCTCTTCTTTGTCCTTAGGAACCCCATAGTAGGCGACACATGCGACCCGGCTTGCTAATACCCTTGGTCATCTTTGTAGCCGACATTTCCGAGCTCCACGGTGGTTAGCCCATAGTCATTCACGGCAACCCCTCTAGGCTTGACCCAGCGGCACCGAAATATGGCTATCGTAGGTTACCCCGTAATCAAGCTCCCATATCTCATCAATCGGCCAAAATATGATCTTCTTTGCCTGTCGAGTCGTCGATAGCCTCATATCGAAACATTTGTTTTTGTGCGCGCTTTTCTTATCTTTATCTTTTGTGTGAAACTTATATCCGTTGATATCATACCCTTGCCATGAGGTGATGCGGGTAGAAGGGCCGAACACAAGCCTCTTAGCGATCTCATACTCGGTTTGGAGTCATTTGTTGCTATTTACGGGCCCGGGGTATGTCGTGCTCTTTAAGCCAAAATTTGTGAAAGTCATCTTGTGTTGTTTTCGGACCAAGGCCTCCATGTTGGGTGCATTAGGCGCTGTTCTTATGTCATCTAAGTGTTGCGCAAGCGTAGTCCTCCATGACCACTAATTGATGACATACACATGTAATGAGCTTCTTGCACGGTTGTATGCGCTACATCGGTGCGTACTTTCCTCCCCGTGCACCCCATCCCTGCGGTTTTACCTTCATGACGATGGGCGGCCAAGCCAATCGCTCTTCCATCTCGTATGTATTTTGTGCAACAATTCAGAGACTCCTCGGTTGTGTATGCCTCTATCATAGAGCCCTCCGGGTGTGCACGGTTAAGCACATATCTATTAAGGGTCGACATGAGGCGCTAAAGACGACCACATCCGGTGTAGGTACACGGGCCCAATTCACATATCGATCCACCATGTGCACCATCAAGTGAGGCATAATATCAAAATAAGATGGGGGAAGCACATCTCCGGTGGCAAAAGAGTCTCCGCGATGAAGGTTTTCAAGGATGGTAGGTCAGCTTTGTCGATGACCTTACGGGTGATACGGTTAAAAAGTAGCCCGGGCGTGTGATGACCATCTTCACGTACTACGGACCGATAGCTTGGATAACAATTGGAAGGAACACGGTCGGCATAACATGACAGTCGTGTGAGTTGTAGTTGGTCAATGTGAGGTCTTTCATCGAGACTAGACTCTTGATGTTGGAAGAGAAACCGGTGGGAACCTTGACACCCGAAGCCAGCGACACACATTCCTCTTCTCCTCGGTTGTCGGGTTGTAAGCTGCGCCGGGAGGACAACTTTACCGTTTGGCGGTGGTTGCGGGTGAAGTTCAGTACGATGCCCCGGTTGACAAGATCCATCCTTGACTTCAATCCATCCTTTGTCTTCCCCTTGATGTCTAGCGGGATGCCGATCGTCTTTGTCAAATACATTTTTCTCCAAGTGCATGCGGTCGATCACATGGGGTGTATGCAAGGTCTTCCAATACGATAGGTACTTGAAGAAACATGATTTTTTTCTTAAAAGGCACGCGGACGGGGGTTCTTTCTTGGTCCTCGTCATTATCATCATCAGCCACGCTTTCTCTTCTTCCTCGGCTTCTTGGTCCCCTCTTCACCTTTTTTCTTCTTTCCAAACTCGACTTCCATGTCCTTGACGATGCCAAAAACTTTTTTCCCCGTACCTCGTTGGTTCGGGTATGTCAAGTTATGGTTCATCGTTGTTGTCAAAGTAATTGTTCATCTCACGTCTTCGGTGCACTGTGGCCCTTGGGAAGCCATCGTGCGTGCCTCATGTACACCATCTTCTTGGATCCCTTAAGGTAAGCATAGCAGTGTACCGTCGATGCAAACTACGCAACCACTCTTCCCTTTGATCGCCCGACGGTGAAAAAAGACCGGGGTAATCAGTGATAGTGACAAAGATGATGGCTTTTGAGTGAAGTCCTTCCCCGTGGTCGCATCTATCATCTTGACCCCTTTTTCCCGAGTGTGCGCATGTCCTCCATCAACAGTTCGAAACACGTTTATATCATTGCCCTGGCTGCTTTGGTCTGAAATAAGCATGGTAAGCATAAGGTACCTCCGTTTTTTCGACAAAGATAGGGAGGTAGGTTGTAGATGGTCGGGATGACTGGCCAAGTCTTTGTGCGTCTTTTCAGGTCACCAAATGGATTTATCCCATCGGTTTTCAGCCTTGCGAACGACGTTCCTTGCCTCTTTGCCAAATTTCGGGAACATGCTATCAAAACGCTTCCCTTTGCTCGCCATCGGAAGGGTGTCGCAGCTTGCCATCACCCTTAAACTTATCACGATCACTAGATGCATGCCACGACATCAGCCGCATCCTCGGGGTTCCCAAATAGAGCACGTAGCCGATCGATCACGGGAAGGTACCACAGCGATAGGGCAAGACTTGTCCTCCGAATGTATCCCTCTTCTTCCTCCTCCACCTTAGACGAGACCTGTGTTGCATGATTCTTTTTGGCCACCTTCTTCTTAGACCCATCCCGGGGCCCCCATCGTTCGGATCCGTCCGACAACCAGCATTCTTCTTGTACCGACCGAAGCCACGGTGCGGGCAGCTTTGGAAACTCTCATACTTGGCCCGATCACAGGATACAATGGTTAGGGCGGGCATCAAACTTCATAACATTTAGGGCAACTGGCCGAATCGGCTTCTTCGCCCGATACGTGTTGGCTTGCACCTTGTTATCCTTTGGGAACGCATCACCAAGGACATGCAGTAGCTCGTTGAAGCTCGTGTCCGACCAACCAAAACGAGCCTTCAACATCAGCATGTGCAGGTTAAAATGCAGCGCAGTCCACTTCTCCGGACAATCCTTGTATAGCGGATCAATTGCTGCTTGCTTCATCTCTCTAAAATTCTCCAACCACCTCGCATTACCGAATAGAATATCGTCCTCGTCGTAGCGGTTCACTATGGACTCCACAAATTCCACGTCATCTGGTTGGAGGAGTATAGGCTCACCTTCTTGGTCCCAGCCATCATCATCGGCTATGTCTTGGGCTTGGTCCCCGCCATCATCTTCACCGACACTGGTATGCTTGGTGCCACCCGAGGCTTGTCCTCCACCTGGAGTGCGCATCGGGAATAGTCGACGAAGTTTGTTCTAGGCGATGGACCGGCGGTCGGAACTTCAATTTCCCCATGATAGGTCGGACCGTGTAATCCTTAACAAAACCATACCGCATCGGTGTGATTGCACCACATTATGCGGATGGGCTTTCTTGTTCGCACAACTTTTACATGGACATATGGTGGTCTCCCGCTTCACACCGAGTCGATGTTTCTTTTGCGGCGGTTGTGAACTTTTTCACCTCATTAAAGAAGGTCATATCATCGTGCACCCTTGACATCTGGTACATCCATTTGGACCGCTCCATGCAACAACCTCCCTTCATATCCAACAAAGTCAAAAGATAAAAAGTTTGAGGTGAACCAATTCATACTCCAACATAGAAACTAGAAGTACAGCGTAATCCTATATGCAAAAGTGTAAAAAGAAGAGGACAAAAAGGTGGAATAAATTTTGCAACCTCTTGTGGATGTGCTCCAACTTCAAATCCAATCCAAACTTAAATTTTAAGATGTATATTCATACTATTTCGACATGAAAATTCAATGTGTAAAAACAAAAGGAGAAAAAAGTGGAGAAAAATTAATTAGCTAGGCTACTCTGTTGAGTGTGCTAGCTACTTGTCAATACAATCCAAACTTTAATTTTAAGATGAATGTTTATGCTCTCCAAATATTGAAATAGAGTCTTGCTTCATGCAAAAATGTGAAGAGAATAGCATAAAATTAGGTGGTGGAAAAGTTTGCAAACCTCTTGGATGTGTGCTCTCCTCGATCACGCTAGCTCCTCCTTTAAATACAAGTCTAAACTATAAATTTAAGGTGATTATTTGTGGAAATGAAGATCAAAATCGCCCCCCCACCATTCGTCAGTAGAGGAAGAACCGTAAGAAGGAACCAAACATATGAAACCGTGTAATGCGGGAAGATTTATGTTAGTGATTAACCGTGGCGGTTCCTTATACAAAACCGCCACTGTTAAAGATATTAACCGTGACGGTGTGGTTACGTTAACCGCCACCGTTAATCTTTAACCGTGGCGGTTGTTTACTGTGCCGGTGTTGTTCTAGTGTCGGGATTAACGGCGGCGGTTGGCTTGGGTGACCGCCACAGTTAATGAATCTGTGGTGTCACGCATAATCAAATCTGTAGTAGTGTGATAACTAAATCATTTCTTTCAGAGAGAAGATATGCACCTACTCTGTGTGAGTTAAAAAACAAGTAATCTTTAGCATTCTTATAAACAATCTTGATAATATAGTGTTGTCATCGAGAAAGAGAAGCGCACACATGGAACCTTATGTAGCTTTCCATCATTATCATGATCATCACATTGTGCATCATTTCATGTTATAGTTTTTCACTGGCGCATTCTATATGCATTCTTGGTATTCGTACAATGCATACATTCGTATAGGATCCGAGGGAGAACCTACCGTCGAGTACACCGTGATCGAGGAGGATCCGAGGAATCTCCACCCGGGAGGAGGAGAAGGAACCACTCGACTCTGCCGGAGTGCCCGAACCACGGTCCCTCTACTTTTCGCCGAGGCAAGCCCCGGAGCATCCTATTAACCCATTCTTTTTTTGAAATGCAAATATTTACTCCAATTTACTTTATTATATGCATTACGTTATAAGAATTGCGTGACACCGTTGTTGCATGAACACCTTGACCACTCAAATACACCCTTTTTATTCTACTAGTATTGGTAGATAGTTGATGCTTAGCCATGCTTAGATAATTAGAAGTCGGATGATTCCTGTCATCCGCAACCCGAGGTTGATACTTGGGATGTCCTTAATCATATGATGGATAATAATTGGAGACCGGACGGAGATTGTGTTTTCCGTCTGTGTCGATTAAGGACCGAGCCGTATTCTGGATCTAGATGTGAGATTGAACGTACCTTCACATAACCGCCGAATAACTCGTTTCGACGGTGAAACTGATTAGCCTATTCGAGGTGGTTCTTGAACCGCTGATGCATTCTTTGGGGACGACCGGGACGGGGAAAGGGTACTGGTCAAGACCCTGCGTGACTACGGGCTACGGGCTGAACGGGCATGACTTGTGAGACGCAGTACCATGAGCTTGCAACCGGATTCAATTCCATCTTTCGAATAAGTGAACAGTGACTCGAGCAGGCTTTGGTCCGGCTTGCGAGGGTGTGTGATACGGGCTTTACCCAGCTGGTGTAATCGATTCGAATCTCCGTCTCTCCCGGATAGTGAGAAACTCATACCTGACCGCAGAGACGTAGTTAAGAAATGATAACTAATGTTGAGATTAGAAGGACTATGTTATGGTACATCACTTCGTAGAATTGTTTGCTATAAATTTTAAAAAGTAATGTAGCCAATGTAAGAGTAGCTCTAAATAACGGAAGGAACTTGATCATAAAAATTGAAATAAGGATTTCGTTAGTAAGCGTTTTTCCGCAAAGGATGCTAGCCAATAAACCTCCCTTTCATATTTGTCATGTACCCTTGAAACCTTTTTCTTTTCCCTATCGAGTAAGTCTTGCGGAGTACAATTGAGTACTCAGAGTTTTACCCATCGTTGCAGGTGACTTGCTTTATGAGGATTATTGTGTTACTTACTTTAATCCTGTGGATGACGTGGATGAGTAAGGGCCAGTAGGCTTGGCCATATCTATAACTCTGTCACCATGCTTGTAAAGGAGGCTTGAATAAAACTGGTGCTGAAAAAAAAACACTTATGTTATTGTAGTTTGAAATAACGACTACTTTTATGTAACATATTGGAATCGGTATTGTAATAACACTCGATGTATAATTATTTCCGCTGTACTCTGTATGCTGATGTATGATATACCTTGATCATGATCCTGGTTGTAAGTTGATTTACCGAGGTCCTTCGTGACACTCGGCGGACTACCGGATTTATTCGAGAAGCGGTGTAAGCGTGTCAACGTTATTACGAGAACAGTTACGCTTAATCTCGGATGGATTGGTCGGTTCTGTCACAATAAGATAACAGAAGGAGGGGGAGAACGGTCATGTGAAAATTTGGACTGAAAAATTTTCAAAGCTGTCTAAAATCAGAAAATGACATAATAGCTTGAAGCACTCGTTCCAAAAATCAGAAAATGACATAATAGTTTAAAGCACTCGTTCCATAAAGAGATCCTGACAAAATTCATAATTAGTCGCAAAAAAGAGACAAAATTCATAATTTCATTGCCATTTCAGCCAAACCCACTTGCGGCAAAATTCGAATTGGCTGGGTCTGATGCTATCACGCATGCGCCCCCGAAACGTCCAATTTCCTTTTTGAAACCCGTCGAAATGTCCAATTTTCTCGTGGCTGGGTATGACGCTTTCACGCACGGTCCCGTCGAAAAGTCCAAAGCTCACGTTGAAATCTAAAATCCGTCCGGGACCGCCGTGAGGTGGACTATACTTGTTCCGTTGCACGGCGCTGAGCGCCAGTGGGCCCAACCTGGGCCGGGCTATAGCCGCCCACCATCTCTACCGTCCGATACTAGGGGCAAAGTATAAAACCGGCGAATATCCGCCGTCCGGATCCACAAACCCGGCGGAGCCATTCCTCATTCGAACCAAAGTGCATCTTTTCCTTCACTATATTAAAAAAATATAATAGAATAAATATCTCACCCTTTTTACGCACCTGGGCCGTCCGATAACTCAATTTCTCCCAGCCGATCACTGATCCTGACCGTCCACTTGTTAAATCGCCTGAGTTAATTAGTCGACATCCTTAAATAGAGCAATTATAATTTTTTATTCTCACATCGCTTTCGCCGTCGCCTCTCCTCATTAAATAAATTCGCCGCGGCCTCGCCCCTCCCTCCTTGGTTCCATCGTCCCATTGCTCGCCAAGAGTTCTTCTTGTTAGGCAAGGCAAAAGCAGAAGCAAAAAGGTGAGAACAGATTCCTCCCCCATTCGCATGTCTTTCGATTTCTCGATCCTTTGCTTGTGCCCCCGTTCGTTCATCAGATCGACTACCGTGATCCATCCTTCGTCTCCGATTTGCTGCTCTTCTCGTATTTGTAATAACAAGAGATCTGGTGGGTAGCGACACAGATAAGGGACATATTGGCTTTCTTTCCCCCGCGTCGTCCGTACAGGGCGACCAGCGGCCGCCGCCCCAGCCCCGCGTTTCTGCCGGCTCCCCGGCCGCCGCCGCTGCCCCTTGCTAGCGGTGGCGGCGGCCCGCTGCGCGCTGCTCAAAATGGCTGCTCGCAGCGCGCCTCCCCCGCCGCGCCCCCCCCCCCTCCCTCTGCCATTCTCTCCTCTTCCTCCTTCGAGCAACAGATTTTCTGGCACCAAGGGAGGCCGCCGGCGACCATGGGGATTTGCTGCTAGTCTGACATGTTGCTGACCGCTGTGTGTTATTTGTTGGTAGGTCTCGTTGGCGATGGCGAACTCGGGGGTTTCGTGGACGCTTCCGGACCACCCCAAGCTCCCCAAGGGGAAGCCGGTGGCCGTCGTCGTGCTGGACGGATGGGGCGAGGCCAACCCCGACCAGTACAACTGCATCCATGTCGCTCAGACTCCTGTCATGGACTCGCTTAAGAATGTGTGTATGCTTTCCTTTACACCTCCCCATCTGCTTTACCCTGTATTGCAAATTCACATTGTGGGATTGTCTAGATGCTCTTATTTTTTTTGTATGTCTAATTTATACTGTATAAGATATCTTGGTTCTGATTGTTGCTAAGTATGCACTGGTTGCATTATTATCGGGAGCCTAATTCTTAGCTCCAGTTCAGTGATGACAGATCTAATTTGAATTAATATGGGTATGTCTTTTAGATTTTATATATAAATCATGACTAAGGTTAAGTTCTACAGATTAAGGTTAAATGCTTTTTCCACCCCAATACTCACTGTTATGCATATGGGGCTCTGGGCCAAGCAGTGAATGCTGAGTTTTTCTTTGAATTATGCACAAAAGTTTCATGTAGTAGGGACTGTCTGAAAATGTTTATGCCCTGAGGTTACTAATGCTTTGAAAGTGTATCTATTCAGTTGCTTGTTTGACCATTGTCTTATACTTGGTCTTAATGAAAAATAACATGATGTTGCACATAACCTCTGCTTCTTTCTCTTGGATGAAAGGTTGTTCTGTCAGCATAATTTGATTTGCAGGCATACTGCCTTCATGCTGTTACTCACCCTTTTGTGAAATATATCAGGGTGCTCCTGAGAAATGGAGACTAGTGAAGGCTCATGGAACTGCTGTGGGTCTCCCATCTGATGATGACATGGGCAACAGTGAAGTTGGCCACAACGCACTTGGTGCTGGTCGGATTTTTGCCCAAGGGTATGTTAGATATTTATTTATTTTGGAACTATGTTTTCTGTTGTAATTAACGCGCTGTGGTCTCAATATTGCATTCGAACATGATGATGCCCCACAACTGTGTTTTTTCTATACAGACCAAACCTCCAGTTGAGATAGGCATGTAGTTGCTAACAAATAATTTTGTCATATAGGATTCAAAATCTTTGAAGCTTGGAACAGTACAAAGTATTTGCTTTATGACAAGAATAGGGCCTGTAACAGTTAATAGTTTCATTGACACATTAATGATTTTATTAATTTTATTGCTTTGAGTAATTGCTGCTAACTAGGACACCTTGCATGTGCTGATTTGTTTCTCACCACTGCAGTGTACTTTTTGTATCTTCATTTGAATTAATATGCAATCAATAACTTGATCTTAGTGTGCTATGTTGTCTGTCATGTTAGTCTTAAATAAAACCTTTAGTCCTTAAGAGTTCATACTAGACATTCTCTGATCTGAGTGCTGCATTCTTTCTTCCTATAGCGCTAAGCTTGTCGATGGGGCTCTTGCCTCCGGAAAGATTTATAGTGGTGATGGGTTCAACTACATCAAAGAATCTTTTGAAAGTGGTACTCTTCACCTTATTGGGTTGTTGAGTGATGGTGGTGTCCACTCTCGTCTTGACCAACTGCAGGTTTCCTAATAATCTTTATTCAAATTATCTTAGTTAAGTTAGAAGTTTACCACAAGGTTTACTTTTTTTTTTTTTTTTGCTCTATCCAGTTACTTCTGAAAGGAGCCAGCGAGAGGGGAGCAAAAAAGATCCGTGTGCACATCCTTACCGATGGGCGTGATGTTTTGGATGGCAGCAGTGTTGGTTTCGTGGAGACCCTAGAGAATGATCTTTCAGAGCTTCGAGGGAAGGGTATTGATGCACAAATTGCATCTGGAGGTGGAAGGATGTATGTTACCATGGACCGTTATGAGGTGAATGTTTTTTGTCATATTCAGGCATCAGTGGTCATTGTCTAACACCTTGGCTTACAGTTTTGTTTTGTTTAATACCTTCCAGAATGACTGGGATGTGGTTAAGCGTGGCTGGGATGCCCAGGTGCTTGGAGAAGCACCCTACAAATTCAAAAAGTGCACTTGAGGCTGTCAAAACACTGAGAGCACAGCCCAATGCTAATGATCAGTACTTGCCCCCATTTGTGATAGTTGATGACAGTGGCAATGCTGTTGGGCCTGTATTAGATGGTGATGCAGTTGTCACTATCAACTTCCGGGCTGATCGCATGGTTATGCTTGCGAAAGCACTAGAGTACGCAGATTTTGACAAATTTGACCGTGTCCGTGTCCCTAAAATCCGATATGCTGGGATGCTTCAGTATGATGGTGAGTTGAAGCTTCCAAGCCGTTACCTTGTTTCCCCACCAGAGATAGATAGAACATCTGGGGAGTACTTGGTGAAGAATGGCATCCGCACTTTTGCTTGCAGGCAAGTACTATAATATCTATCTTTCAGCCTTTCTCTTGATAGTTCTTTTGTTTACTTCAGTATTGTAAACCTCTTAGTTTTTCCTGGGTCATTTAAGGTCACATGGTTCATTTATTTTGAATCAACATTATCAAGTGTACTCAATCTTGTACATACCTGTAAGGGGCACTTGCCTTCTGGAAAGATGTTACTGTGAATTATCTCCATTACCTTATAGTGCAGTCGTAGTTGTACATTTGACATTTGTAGAAACAATTTCCCCCCCTAGGGTAATCTTCTACTAGTTGCAGAGGTTCAGTATACTGACATTGTGCTAACTTTGGCTGATATTTGGTCGCATTGTTCTCTGCATGATTTGTGTGCTAATACTGTATACTAGGATTGCATAATGTTATTTTTGGATTGATTCATTGTTGTATCATCCTTGTGCTTGCAACGGCTTGTTCTACATTTTGCCTTTTCTTTTTTCTTTTTTACTTATGTGGCAACATTGTTTTGTGTGTGACAGTGAGACAGTGAAATTTGGCCATGTCACATTTTTCTGGAACGGCAACCGTTCAGGGTACTTTGATGAAACTAAGGAAGAGTATGTAGAAGTTCCTAGTGACAGTGGTATTACATTCAATGTTGCACCCAAGATGAAGGCGCTTGAAATTGCCGAGAAAGCCAGGGATGCTCTCCTAAGTGGAAAGTTTGACCAGGTAAATATTTCTGGAATTTTTATTAGATGTCTTTTGGTTTCCCTGTTACTTAGCATATTGTTGTTACAGGTACGTGTCAACCTGCCAAACGGTGACATGGTTGGTCACACTGGTGATATTGAGGCCACTGTTGTTGCTTGCAAGGCAGCTGATGAAGCTGTTAAGGTGAGGCATCAATAAAAGTTTGCTATGTTGTGTGTTCTATTCATGATCTGCATTGAAAGTTCGCTTATACATCAATAGAAGTTCGCTTACAGTAGCGGACTTTATAGGCCTTTGCCTATTTTAACCAGATGCTCTTCTGCACAGATTATTTTGAATGCTGTCGAGCAAGTTGGTGGTATTTACCTTGTTACTGCTGATCATGGCAATGCTGAGGATATGGTGAAAAGGAATAAATCTGGCAAGCCTTTGCTCGACAAGAATGGTGGTATCCAGATTCTAACCTCGCATACCCTTCAGCCGGTGAGTGCAATGCCATTTGACCCCATGTCTTTGGTTGTCTCCCAGTAAAATCATTCCCATGTTGCTTGCTTGGATGTTAATGCCTCTGTAAAACTTGCAGGTCCCGGTTGCCATTGGAGGCCCTGGTCTTCACCCTGGAGTGAAATTCCGGAATGACATTGATACCCCTGGGCTTGCCAACGTAGCCGCAACTGTGATGAACCTCCATGGATTTGAGGCCCCTGCTGACTACGAGCAAACCCTCATTGAAGTGGCTGACAACTAAGTAGTGGCCAGCTATGTCCAATTTTGGTTCTATAGTTGAGAATGGGTATGGCCATGTCATTCAATAATTTCTGTTTGCAAGCACGTTGCTCAAACTCACCAAAAACATTGAGAGACGCCTTTTGACTTGCATTTAGATGCTCTATTTATACTGTTGACAATTGTTTTCCTGGGCTGGCTTTTGGCAGTTTGATAGCTATCTTTGCTTAGCTATATACTGTATCTGAGGCCGCAAACTTTGTCAGTCAAAAATTGATCGAGGTATATGCTGTTTGTGTGTCATCACTCATCACTAGTGATTACCTTCTGGCCTCATGCATTGACGCATGAGTTGTGTTCACCTGCTGACCATGGAGTCATGGTACTCCGATAAATATCTTTTGTCGGAAGATGGTACAGTAATACAGATTCGAAACATGTGACACAACTCGAGAGGCTACACTAGCCACTCGATTACATTATACAACGAAGAGCTACAGAGCAGTTAAGAAATAAATATAGTGCTAGTTAGTCTAGGGGTAACGTTATCACTATCCTACAGTAGTTCTTAAGGCATTGTGGCGGCATCGAGCTCATCAGTGAAGGTCTGTAGTGGAGATGCATGGAGGGAGAGGAACAAGATTGGAGTGGAGAGTGGAGACACGTATGGGAGAGAAAAGGATTGGGGAGGGGTAGAGGTCGTATCTGATAGCGGTGATCTGTTGCAGGCCGGCGAAGCTCAACGGGACCTCATGTCGGTATGGGCCTAGTCGTTGGGCCAGGTAAGGTTCATCCCTTGTGCCTGAATTGTGAATTTGTGATGGTAACGGTAAACCACGGGAAAAAGTCTATCCTAGTCCTTAATTTTTATAGAAAAGCATATCATCTCTAAACTCTAAAACCAAATAAAATACGCCTCTCAACTTTTAAAACCATTCATATTACGTTCCTTTGCGGTTTTTTACAGTAGTTTTGCTACAATAAAGATGGGTTTGCTATGGTAACAATAGTTTTGTCTTTTATTTTTTTATTTATTTCAAAATCATAAAATAGAAAAACTAATTTTGTTGAACTCCATATGAGTAGATCTATACAGTGAATATATAATTTGGAAAAAAATTAGTACAAAGTTTTTATTGTAGCTTTAGATATGTGCTTTTTGTAATTAATATAAATTTATAACTAAATTATACATGATCCAATAAGTATAAAATTTTCACCATAGTTCAAGCATACAATAATTAGCCTTATTCTAGAATTATTTTATTTAATTCCACACAATAATATGTTTTTCTGTGATAATTCATAGCTGTAGTTTCTATAGTCTAATTATGGTGAAATTTTTTATGATGGGTTGATTATTGTATGCTTGAAATAGTAAAAATTTATACTCATCGGATCATGCATTATTCCAATTAATTCCATACAATAATATGTTTTTCTGTGATAATTCATAGCTGTAGTTTCTATAGTGTAATTATAGTGAATTTTTTATGATGGATATTATTTGCTTGAATTATAGTAAAAATTGTATACTCATTAGATCATACATAACCGTCCAAGGCAGAAGGCCTGAGGCATCCCATTTTCCGCCGAGACAGAACAGCCTGATGACACATGCTAGTGCTTCGTTGAAAGGCCGCTCAAACGAAGTGCCCCTTGGACACCTCAAGTGATAAGCTGCAGTCATGCGCCGTGCGCATGCATGCAGACTGCACCCTCCGGTCCATCCTCAGTCCTCACCTAACCATCTTGAGAAAGTGCGCGATCTCCTCCATTTCATTAACAAAGTGTTGCTTGACTTTCAAAGTGCTACAATCCATGACCATGGGGCCTTAGACACCATGTTAGATTTGCTAGTCGCCCGTGGAAAGCTATGCCAAACAAATTTCTGGAAGCACCTGAGGAGCCTCTTGAAGAACCCGGTAGAAGCCAGGCCCGATGATCTCTTGTGACTGTGATCATTTCATATCATATCATCTCACATGAAACTCGGCCCTTTTCTTTTCTTTGTTAGAACGAGAAAGCTAATGCTGTATATCTTACCTGTCCATCTTCCTGAAGTCTGTAGACTGCATTACTCATCACTTCCCGGCCCTCTTGTCCGAAACAGAGCAGCGTGCATGCATGCTTAACGCGTTCGTCGGTTTTTTCTTGAATAAGCAAAAAATAAATATCTCATATTTCAATATTACATAGAAGGAAACAACTAACGAGACGGCCTTGCATCTCCGCGGCTATCTGGACGAACCCTTTCTAACGGTTGGCAAAAGCACGTCCAGTGCTTCGACGTTGAACACAGTCATGTTACCGTCGAGCTCGTCATTTTCGCTCATTACCAGCAAAAGTTGGACGATTTCACTGATATTCTATGCGCACTGGGGTAACTGAGCAAATCCGTGCGATGCTTTCATCAGCAGGTGAGTGACACTGACAAAAGAAATTCGCAATATGAAAAATCGGAGGTGGCCAGCACGCGTCGTCGCCGCCCCTGCGTCTGGCCGCCCGTGGAACGGTGGAAGCAAACCGCCGTGACTCGCTGCTTTCCTGGGCGCTTTCGTGTGGCGACGGCGACCTTTGCCGCACGCACGCGGACGCTTGCCTTGCCCGCGCCGGCCAGCGCCCAGTGCCATGAGTCACCAATCCGGGGGAAAAATCTCGAGTGCTTTTCCACTCGGATGCAGTTGCTTGCCCTGTCTGTCTGTTCCTTGACAGCAGCGGCGGCTAACTAGCCTACGTCTCACTCAACTCACCTGAGGAGCCTAACAATCCGAACATACGTAGGTACAGGTACAGCTGCTTTTTTCTTCAATTTGTTTGGAAACAAGGTGCCAAACCAGTACACCTGTTCTTGTTCACTAAATCAGTAAACAGATTGTGTCACAAGGACACGTTCGCGAAAAAAAGATTGTGTCGCTTAGCTTGAAACAATATGTGCGCGCGCTTGGGGTAAACTAGTCGCATGCTCCTGCACCAGATGATCACCGGACGACGACATGCCGTGCTCCTGTCCGTCCTCGATCGAGCGTCTCATCTGCGCCTAACTATCTGGACGTTTGTACACCTGTTCAGTTTCACTATAGACTGCGCCAAACAATCCAAGGCGTCTGCTTTAGGATAACATAATTGGCGTGCTCCTGCACCAGATGACTACTGGCCATGCCTGCTCGAAGAGTGCTGACTTGCCACTCCTCTGTCTAGTCCCTCTGCAGCACACGCGTATTCACGCCAACGAGCACATAATCAAGATTAGAGAGCAACGAAAGGTGTGCAACTAACTAACTATTCAAGCACTGATCAGGGTCATCAGGATTCAGGAACCCTCCAGGCCAGTGAACGAATTGAAGTGAAGTGGGGGGCGGACCGAGTAGGATGGTGACTGGTGAGAGTCACGGCACTAGTAATACTTCACCCTCGTGGACAGACTATGAGCTTTGCTACGCTGTTAGTACCTAATAGAATAGATGGGAATTAATAGTGGCTGCCAATGTTGCCGAAAATGACGAGTCATTGTCATCATCAGCCATCCCGATCGGGCTTTACTGTAACTGGGAATCCGGATTTGGCCCGGAAGGTTTTATTCAATTCCTGATGGCTACCTCTGAACGAATGGGGGAAAAAAATATAGGGACACATCGTGGTGGCTGCGCCATCTGATGGAGACACAGCCGCCTACCATCATTCCACGCGTAGCAAGGGATACAGTGAGAGTAGCCAGGACAAAGGGAACTTGTCTTCTTTTTGGTAGAAGTTTTTAGGGTTATTAATCCTGAATCCAGTTTTAAATAAACGAAGCCAAAAACAGGAAACCGTTTACAGCTGTTATGGTAAAGCCCAATACTCCAGTTAATTTAGTTCTTCCAAGATAAGCCATCCCGAACCAGAACAGGCCGATCCAAGCCGATCCGCTTCCCGGAGTTAACAGCTTCTTGGAATTATATTAACATCGAGCATCGCGCTTATTAACCGATTCCCCACTCTAGCCGCTCAAGAGCTGCTCTTCCAATCACTCATACAGCGTTCAGAGGCCTAGTCGAAGACTAGCTCTTTGCATTTGGAATGGCTGGTCGTCGAACAGCGGAGCGCCCCCACATCGACGTCCAAGCTAGGATGATGGTGCCGGAGGAAGCATCCCAGAAAAAGGCTCTCTTTTTTCTAGCCTGGTCTTATCGATCGAGATTAATCACATCAGATTCGCAGGGAAGTGTGTTCCCACCAGCTGGAATAATGTACTTTCTTTTGGTGAATTCTTTTTTTTTGTGTTTTTTTTTTGGGTGAATTCACACCGTCTGAAAATAACTAATAGCTACTGATATACCAAACATCAGTTCATCTCTGTTCGTCCCAAGTAAAAATTTAGGCTGTCAATCTTGATAAAAATATATCATCATATTAACGAAATAGTTATAATCCCTCTGTCATACTTTCTTTTGTTAAAATTTGCCTCAGAAAAATACCATTCTACAAAATGTGGGACACTGCCGCTGAATACAGAAGGTAATCATGGGTACATACAAAGGGTAACAAATCTAGAAGATATCTCTCGGGAAAGAAAAACAGATGATGGTACATGGAGTACATCTTTGGCCACTGTCTTTAATCTATCTAGAATTTTTTTAAAAAATAGTCATTTTAGGAAAGAGGAGGTATGCAATAAAAAATAGTATACATAATAAACCTGGCAATGCCAATTTATGTTGAACTTTTTAGGTTTCAATTGTGGGATACATTTGATTTAGGACAAATAGATGAACTTATACTTTGCTGACTCTCGCTGTCCCGCGACAACCGCTTCACTTTAACTGCCCGCATCTTGTCATGGCCTACCATAAAGCAGATGAAAGGTACAAGGTCCGGACAAATCACACCTTGCACTTTGAGGTTCGTTGTGAATAGGGTGAGGATTTGAGCGATTTTTTTTTTGCCGTCTTGGGCTTGTGTTGATTCAAGCCTGCAAAAAATGAAAATTTTCGATTAATATGGCATCACATGTGTCTCGAATATGGAGAGACGTCCTGTCCTTGAAAACTGCCACTTCTAGAGTTGTTTTAAGTTAACTTTTTTAAACTTTAACTAAACTTTTAGAAAAAATGCGAAGATTTATGGTATCAAATTAGCACAATTAGATTTATCATGTAATATATTTTCATAAGATACTTATTTTATGTTATAGATATTAATGTTTTTTTCTATAAAGTTAGTCAAACTTAAAAAAAATTAACTGCCACGGATTCTAGAAGTTGAAGCTTTGAGATAGAGGGAGTATTATTAAAAGAAGAAGAATAGTACTTCTAAGTACTTGAGTTCGACTTCCTATGGAACTGAATTTTAATGTCGAGGTAAAACAAACTTCTCGTCTATCCAAACCAAAGCATAGATCTATGGTCTGTCCCTAGTCGTGATCATTCTTGTATGGGCTACACTACGTGGTGTATAAGTAGGACAGGAGTTCCGAGGTTTTCTCGACCTACATAAGAAGATCTTCATGATGCAATATACAAGACTGTCTTATTCCCTAAGCTGAGGTTTTTTTTATCATTAAATTTCATAAATTCATGAAAATATGATCCATGTCAAATGGGATTTAAACTTGTGTAGGTCAGTTCCACTATACGTTGAACTAAACTGAATTTGCTACTACAAAGAATTTAACAAGCTGAGAGCAAATATCTTTTAATATGTTATTGATTTCCCAACTATTGATGACATACTCGACAATTTAGTGACCTCAGCTCCCTTTCAAGGACTTCTTCTTTCAGATCGTAATATGTCACATGAAGAAAAAAACATATTTGTATATAGATAAAAATTAAAATATATATGTCGACGACAAAAGGTTGCCGTGATCCAAACAGTTCCCAACCGTCGCTTCCATCTTTAGATGGCACCAGCAACTTTGCTTGCATACTTTTCAACACCACAGCCGATGCTTCTGACATGGTCTAAAGAAAAGGAAAATTAGCTGCGAAAAGCAAGGGATTAATAAATAAACAAAAAACAGGGAGAGAAAAATGCAAATAAACAGCAGGTGAAATGAATCCGCCACATGGCAAGCCGCCCCGGCGGGGCCCGGCCGCCATCCAATCCACCACAGTCCACAGGCAGCACGCCAGCACGGAGCAGCGAGGCTGGGCCGCTGGGCTGGGCGTACGGCCCGGGACGAGCGCAGCGACACGCTCCCAAGTCCCACCCAGTTCCTCCTCTTCGTCGTGCGCCCCTGACCCCTCCTCCCCTCCGCTACGGATTCCAAAGGGAAAAAGTCTAAATAACCCCCCCGAACTATTGACCCCGGGTAGTTTGGCCCCCGACCTATAAAAACCGTGTATTTAGCACTTTAAACTATGGCAAACCGTCTAAAAACACCCCCGGGCGGTTTTGGGCCGGTGGTTTTGGCCGACGTGGCGCCCACGTGGCTGCCGCGCCACCGTGGCGCTCAGGCCCACTGTCGGGCACCGTCCACGTGAGCGGATCGCATGCGTGTCCCCATCCCTGGCAGGTGGAGGTACAAGAGGAGAGAGGCGACGAGACACGGCGAGAGCGCAGAGGAATCGTCATCGGCGCGTCCGTTTCCCATTCCCACCTCTAGATTTTTGCTCGTCCGACACCGAGGCGAAGACAATGGCGCCGCCCTTGCTGCCGCCGCCCAAGGCTGTTGTGGATCTGGCGCTGCCGGCAGTGTGCCGTGCGAGGCCATCGCGCCGGGCGCCGCTGCTGGCGTCGCTGCTCTCCCCGCCGCCACGTCGCCGGCCTCCGCGCCGCCCGACATCGCGGCAACTCCCGGCGCTCCGGGGCACGGCGCATGAGGCATCCGGGGTCGCCGGCCTCCCTCGCGTTCTCAGCGGTATCCTGGTCGGGCGGCAGCGCCCGCGCTCGTCTTGGGGCTCTCGGGCTGCACATGGCGCGCTTCTGCGGCTCTTGCTTCAGCTTGCCCGGAAGGCGGCGCTGTGGAAGTGCTCATGAACGCCCGACTGGGCGGCCTCCGAAACTCCAGCGTCTTGCTTGGGCTCCGTCGCCGCCCGCGGTGGGCGTCTTATTTACGCTGCTGCCGAGAACGCGTCGTCGGCTTGTCGTCCCGGAGGAGGCTTCGCGAGCGGGTGTCTCGCTTACGCGTGGCGTGGCACCTTGGGCTGGCCGACCCGGGCGGCAGCAACCTTGGGCGTCGAAGCGCTTTCGGTGCTCACGCGGTTCGCCGGCTTCCACGCCCGGCAAAGGAGCGCCGAGCTTCGTGCTCGCCGCGTCGGCGTCGCGCTACCGCCTGCGCCCGACGAAACGCCGCGTTCCTGGAGGCGAAGCTGGCTGGAGCGTCGAGACCGGCGGCGAGCGACAACGACCTCGTGCTCATCGCCGGCCTCATGGCGTTCTGCTCTACTGCCGCGTCGTCTTGTTCGACCGCATTGATGATTCACCATCTAAGGCCGACAAGGGGCGCGACGGCGAACCCGGCTCCGCCGAGGTATCGTCGGCCCTCAACCTCAACCCGAGGCGCTGCGATGCCCGATCAGCTGAGCTGATGAGCGGACCCCGTAACGGTGGCCACCGGCCAGACGTACGGCCGTAGCGTCCATCAGCAGAAGTGGATCAGAGCGGGTGCTGGACGTGCCCGTCATCGGCCGTGGCGGCTCGGCGGCAAGGGGCCGGTCGCCGAACGTGGTGGTGCGCGGTTGTCCGAGCAGCTCCTCGCCGGTGGGGCGTCCGGCTCCACGAGCCCAGCAGCAAGCACCGTCTTGCGGTCGATGAACCGCCACGCCGTTTCGTGTGGCCCGGCCGCCGGCGTCGGCGCCTTTCTCCGCTGGGCGTTCCCGGCGGCTGGGTGGTATCTGGGGCCAAGAAGCGCCGGGTGGCGCCGAGGAAGGCGGTACGCACGAGGCCTGCAAGCCGTCGAAGCGAACGTCTTCTAGGGCCTGCCTCGTGGGGCCGGTGCCGTCCCTCGTCGCTCCACTGGCCGTCATCCGCGGGACGCAGCGGTAGGTGCAAGACAACGCCGTGGCGGGGCTCTGAACATGTCCAAGCACCCGGCGGTGGGGCGGCGCGGTGGAGGCCGGCGGGCTGGGGCTCATCGTGGACGCCGTGAATGTGGCCGCCAAGGTGGGGAGGAAGGCGTATTTGTTCGGGGACAGTGCTCGGCGAGGTGGGCTGGCGCCACGGTGGCAGCGTGGCAGCCACACGGGCTGCCACGTCGGCTAAAACCGCCGCCCAAAACCGCCCGGGGGTGTTTCAAACGGTTTACCATAGTTTAAAGTCTAAATACACGCGGTTTTATAGGTCGGAGGCCAAACTACGCCAGGGGTCAATAGTTCAGGGGTTATTTAGACTTTTTCCGATTCCAAAGTGGATATAAAACGCGCGCGTATTGCGTACGAGCAGTCCAACCGACCCGGCGTCGTCTCGCGAGCCACCCAGATCCCACCCGCTCCGCCTCCGCGCGAATCACATCTCGAGTCTTGACCTCGGAACAAAGCCGGATCCATCCATCCATCCATCCGCCTTAATCGCGGCAGGTGGTTCGGGCCGTCACGGGAGGGGTTCACCACTGGTTACTCGGAGGATCTCTCCACGGGGAGAGCTCGGGGCTGCGCGCGCCCACCCCGCCTCGAGTCCTCGACTCGGCGGCCTCGCGGCGAGGTGAGTTCTTCGCTCCCCGGGCCAGTCCGCCGCCTCTCGCTTGGTTGAGGCTGCTAGCGGGGTTCTGGATTCGCGGGTGGCGTGCCGTGGCGTCGTCCGCGATCGCTCTCGCTCGCATTGAGCGATTCGCGACTGCTTGTTTGTCTGCTCTCTCTCTCACTGTTTTTTTTTTTTTTTCTTTGGGATGTAGATGGTGATATGTGGCGTCGGGATTCTGACTTCTGAGCTCTGTTGCTTCCTAAGCTTGCGCGGATTGGTTTAGCGCGTATGTGGTAATCGGTTTTGGAGCTGTTGATATGGATGTGCCGTGTGCGTGACGAATCGAATGGGCCGTAGGATGCCTACGCCCTACGCAGCTCGGCAGCTGGGGGGAATTGGATCCCCTGAGGCCCTGACCACGCGAATTTGGAACCCGGGAGCAGTGGAGTGCTCGGGGGTCTCGGTGGAGTGCTCGGCGGTCTCGGTGTCGTCATATTTTTCTAGGAGGGTAGGAGTCAACTTGGTTGGAATCTAGTTAGTCATAATTTCTCTTCCCGATTTGATTGGGTTGTCGATGGGTCTGTTTTAGTAGAACGAGAAGTTTGTTATTACTCTGCTCAGCTTCCTTCTTCGGGGGAAGCTGCTTGCCGTACTGTGTCACGCGAATCCGGTGAGCTGGGTTTTGCGCGTTCCTCTTTGACGCCCTCTGCGTGAACGACGAGCGAGCTCTCTTCCAGCTGGGTGGCCCCTGAACAACCCGCGCCAAAAGCAGTTCCAGAATTTTCCTGATGTTGCCTCTATATTTTGTCTTCTAAGTCATGCTTAAATAATGGCAGAGTCCTGATTGCGAGGGTCACTGGGTCCTGAGGCAAGGAAAAAAAGGCTTCAGTAGTCAGGTCTGGGTCAAGCCATGATGGAGAGGTCGCTGCTGGAGGTGCTGGCCACGGCGGCGCAAGGAGGCACCGAGGGGACCTCGGTGCTGAGCATGCTCAAGTACGCCGTGCTGCCCATTGCTAAGGTGTTCACTGTCTGCTTCATGGGGTTCCTCATGGCCTCCAAGTACGTCAACATTCTCCAGCCCAACGGCCGCAAGCTTCTCAATGGGGTGAGCTTCGTCTCTTGTATATATAAAAAAGCTAGCTAATGGAAGGTTTGCGTAATGGACAATTGTAGCTGGATTTTGTTCAAAGTTAGGAATATGTGGAGCAGTAGGGGACTTGATTGTGCTCATATGTTTTCTCGCTTTGTCAAATTCGATATAACATTTTCACTGTTTGCTGCAGCTTGTGTTTTCCCTTCTGCTTCCATGCCTTATATTTTCTCAGTTGGGTAGAGCAATCACTATTGAGAAGATGATACAATGGTAAGGATAATTTTGATTGTTTTTGTAGTTCAGTTTTGTTATTATTATAAACCTAGTGTTATGCTTCGTCCAATTGTGCTATATGGCTCTTGATCTCTGATGTGTGTGAGCTATTGACCGAGATGTTGTTTTCAGCTAATTGTGTATATTTGTATGTGCCGCTGGCCCTCTATAAGCAATACATCCTACAAATATTAGATTACTGAAAATCACAATCAAATGGTGTGCTGTTGTTGATCTTTCTGGTAGGGTCAATCTTTAAGTATTTATGTTCCATATGGAACAAATTAGCCTTTGGAACCTCTAGCTTTAAAAAGGATAAAGAAAAGGGCCAACTGAAGGTGGAGGAAATAAGCACTCAAGCATTAATTTGGTTCCAGTTGAATATATGGATCATATGGGATTTGCTACTTTATTTTTAACATAAAGAAATACTGCAGTAAAAATTAGAGAAACTATTCCAGGTAGTTTGTTTCCATATAATATAGTAACCTATTTTTTTTTCTTGCTGGCAGTATATATCTTACTGAAATTGATTGAACTTAGTGTTATGGACTATTCACTATTCTGTCCAGTATTTTGACATATCCCTGGATATTTTTCCCCTTCTGGTGTGTATATGTATAAGTGTCCACTTTATGCATGAGCTTCTTTAGGAGTTTGTGTCCTGGAAATTTTCTTTGTCAAATAACTGTTCTGCACTTCTATTCTTCTTTTACTTTTTTTTTTTTTTAATATCATCTATACTTGCATGTTTTCAGGTGGTATATTCCAGTAAATATTGTTGTAGGCACAGTATCCGGCTCTTTGATCGGATTTGTTGTGGCATCTATCATCCGACCTCCATATCCATACTTCAAGTTCACTATTATCCATATAGGAATAGGTACCACTTTTGTGTTTGAAATAAGTTTTATTTTCCATTTATCATTCGTTTATCCAATACCAATGTAGGTCCTTTTTTTTTGCAGGAAATATTGGAAATATACCTCTGGTCCTCATTGCAGCGTTATGTCGGGATCCTTCTAACCCATTTGGTGACTCTGATAAATGCAATCAAGATGGGAATGCGTATATCTCATTTGGCCAATGGGTACGCCACACTCTTCTCTTTTCTTGGCTTGTACATGCTCATTTTTACTCAAGTTAGCATAGTGACCTTGTTGCTTAAAGATATCCGCTTATCATCTAGACTATGCATACAATTAGCTGTTGAGGTTATTCACTCAGTGAGTCCTATATATGTTGCAGGTTGGTGCAATTATTGTTTACACATATGTATTCAAGATGCTTGCTCCACCACCAGGACAGACCTTTGATGGTTCTGAAGAGGATGAACTCCCAATCAAGGCATCTGGAGAGAATTCAGTGCCCCAACTAGGAAAATATCCTATGAACACTCACACTAATACTGTACCAGAGAATGAACCGTTGTTATCTGTTGGGGATGTTCAAAAGGAACGTGCCACTTCTGGAGGAACAAAGGTAAGAAATTCTAATAGTGAAGTTGATTTGGAATATCAGTTTGGTGCGCTTACTTTCCACTGCAAAACTAAATGATTTTGTTATATTAATGCAGATAATGGGCTATGTTAAATGTGTGGTTAAGTTCCTGAAAGACAAGCAGCTTCTCCAGCCACCGATTATTGCTTCTGTATGTATTGCTGCTGTAGTGTTCTACTAGCAATTTTTAAACCAAATTCTACAAGCAATTATTTATATACTAATTCTACAACTTCCCCCCCTTGACCATTGTTTAACACAGGCGTTCGCAATTGTAATTGGTGTTATCCCATTCTTGAAGAATTTTGTCCTTACAGATGATGCCCCTCTGTTCTTTTTCACAGACAGCTGCCTCATTCTTGGGTATCTACATGTTTCATTTCTTGTTTTCTTTTTGCCAAAAAGATACCTCTTGCCAGTAAAGTTACCAAACTGAGATGAATGTATCTATCACCTAATTCTCTGTCATACTTTTCAGAGAAGCTATGATCCCATGTATTTTACTCGCTGTTGGGGGCAATCTTGTTGATGGTAAGTAGCTATTTTAGTTAAAATTTTGGAGAAATTGCATGGGGTGCGGTCACCCTTTGAGGTATTTCTCTTATTTTGTCTTTACCATCAGGCCCTGGTGAAGGAAGTAAGAGGCTTGGTGTGCGGACCACCGTTGCTATAATTTTTGCACGGTTGATCTTGGTCCCTCTTGCTGGGGTTGGCATTATCATGTTAGTTGATAAACTTGGTTTCATTCCCAAAGATGATAAAATGTTCAAGTTTGTCCTGCTACTGCAGCATTCTATGCCCACATCAGTGCTGTCAGGTATGTGAAACTGACAAGGGATGTATCTTATCAGCTATCACTTATCTCCATGTGCTCATGTGTACAGATTCTTAACAATTTTGTGTGTTAGTTGAGATCTGTAGGGCATTGGGTGGTGCCTTGCATGTTCTCCATGTTAGGAAACCACATTGTGGAATCTGAAGATAGGATTGTTTGTTGCAGGTGCTGTTGCAAATTTGAGAGGGTGTGGAAAAGAATCAGCTGCAATTTTGTTCTGGGTTCATATTTTTGCTGTGTTCTCCATGGCGGGATGGATTATTTTCTATCTGAGCTTGCTCTTCTAAGTATGTCACACCCTTCTACCGCAACAATCTGCAATTTGTGCTCGCATTACTGCCTGTCAGATGTAACTATAGTTTCTTGCTAGATGCTGTTACTTGATCTGATTTCAGTAAATTGATTGCAGATACCTTACTGCACAGGAATATCTTTGAGATCAAGTATGGTCCAAAATATTGACAAAGCAATTATTACCATGAACTGTACAGTAGCCACTAAATCCAAGTTGCAGAGGTACAATTGTATCAGTACAGATATATGGGTACGGTCCCTCCTATAATACCGTGGTCCCCTGCTGCTGCAAGCAGTGAGTGATGAGAAAGTGTTTCATTGCACGTATCATCAGGTCACGGAGACCCCTAGATTGGGATGATGCCCTTCTTATCAGAACCCTAGACTATGCAGTGCTCCACGATATTCATTCATTTGTACTTCCGTGTATTGTAAATGTAAACCTTGAGATGGCTGTGTTCAATTAGTGCCTTTTTGGGGCGAGGGCTGGAATAGCATAGATGTATCAATACTACCTTATGCATGTCTAATGATTCCCAATAGCGAAGACTCGCAAGTTGCAGGTCAGGTCACACCCAGCGGTTTGCAGCAAGTTTTGCAGATTGCTGAAGGGAACCCCCAAAAAAAAAAAAAAAAATCCCTGCACGTGAAAGAATGCGCGTCTGCCTTTCCGAGGCAACTCTTTGTTACCTCCAAAAATGTTTAATACAAAATTATACTTCACTAGTATTAATTTAATAATAATGCTTATTACATAAAAATATCAGTATTAGTACTTCTATATTATATAATGAAAAGCAAGAGGTTTTGATGGTACACATCTCGAAGTTATGCAGATCTGTGATGTGGTTGTACTGATGTCTGATGTCTCCAACTCTCCATGTGCTTATAGATCTGAGACCCTACAGATCTGAAGTTCTGAACAAACAGACAAGTTACATCCTATGATGAGATGTTTGGAAGGTAGTAGGATTCATAATTGAATTAATTAATTGAATAAATAATTCATCAGTTTTATTTTCCCATATTTTATGAATATATGTACTCCTACTAGTGTACCAAGGAATCATGCCAGCATAGGCACACACGCTGTTGTCGGATAAGAAAAAACGTTAATCCAGAGAAAATGGCAGCAAGCAGATCTCGGCAGTTTGCTCGCGTGAGGCGTGTTCTTTGGAACAATTCTGAAGGGCCTTTGGAGTTTGACCCTGTCCGTGTCTCAGCTAAGCAAACACGCCCAAGCCGCCAAGCAGCTGGTGGCTGGTGCTCTTGCCGTTCAAAATGTAGTAGAGCACCCTTTGAAAGGTCCGGGGAGACACGGCCGGGAGTGCTCCAAAATCAAAATACTCGCATTAGTCCCCCCGGTAAAAAGAATCGACACCAAATTTCTCGGTTTGAGTGCTAGAAAAAAACGATTGACTGCTGTTTCTGAAAAACCAAACTTATCAGAAACCGAAAACCAAACGCAACTGTCCACTAAAACAATGCAAACGCTTTGGATGTTGGGACTGACAAGCGACAAGCGAGTCGGCCTCCACTGGCCAGTCTGCAGCCACGAGCTGGCCGCGCGGTGATGTCGTCCCCTCCGCTCCCTAGCCACTCCAAGCTCCCCGCCGCCGGCGCCTCCGCGTGCCTCCCCGCCCGCGTGACCGTCACCTCCTAGTCCGCGGTTGGTCCGTCGCCGCCGCTACGCCTCTCGTGGCCGCGTCCTCCTCCTCGGGCCTCGCCTGCAGCCATCACTACTCCGTGGCCACCGCCCCCTCTCTGCGCGCCTCCAGCTCCGCGTCCCCACGCCGCGCAGGCGGCGCTGGCCTCCATGTCCTCACCGTCACTGCTTCCGCGGTACGCTCCCCTGTCCCCGCTTCACCTTGCGGTCCTAATCCTGAGTTGGTACTAGCGACTTAGCGAGCATGTAGGTTCCAAGTAAGTATCCACTAACTACCGTATGAAGACACTGAGAACTTAAATTTGGATGCGGGTTTAATTGTGCGTGAAAGGCTTGTGGAGACGAGTGTCTACTCAATTTGTTCTACAATATTAAACAACTATCCGGAATCCGGATAGACATGGATCGGATTTTTATTGATATGTCCAAATTTGGCATGCTTAATATCTGTGAATTGTTGACACGAAGCTTTGAGTTCTCACATTTGTAAATTCAACTTCAATAGCACGTGAAAGGTGCAGTTGCAGAAAACTTAAATATTGTTCACACAGTGATGGACGGTATTTCATAGTCTGCACTCTGCTGTATTCATATAATCATATGTATGAGTACAAGTGCGAGCTATGTAACCTCAGATACGGTTTACTGTATCCGACAACTTTGTAACAACCAATCTTCTTCTGTTTAATGAAAAACATGCCACTGGCACGATCGTGAAAAAAAAAATGTAAGGGTACAATTAGTTTGCATATGCATAATTGTGAAGGTTACTGTTTCTGTACCATAGTTGCTACCTTACACAGGTTGCAGTATCTGCTTGTTTGATATTCTTTTTGGCGATTCGCTCCATGCTGGTACGTTGCCTTTTTGTTACAACTTCTCATTTGAGGCATGTAACTATCATTGATGAGCATATGTGAACCATTTTCAGGCATGTAAGAGGGATGCAGAGTTTCTCGAGAAGTACTTTGATTCAGCAAGAGAGAAGCTACCAGAAACTATGGCTTCAGTGAGATTGGTTGGAAGGGAGATCGGTGATTTGGCTGCAGATCTTAGTGATCTAAGGTAACTTGACACTTTCTTCAGTTATTGGTTATTTATCAGAGTATCGTTTGATTGTATCCATGTTATGCAATTATTCAACTTGACTCTGTGAAATGATTCTTCAAATGATACATGATGCAACAGTATTTTCACTGAGGTCAATGTAACAATAACAATATTCTTGTCCTTGGTGATTTCCTAGAACTGAGGGGATAGATTATGTTAAATTGGATGCATCGCTGTGCCCTAATTTACCAGCTTCTTCATAAATTGTTGCTGAATTATGTGTAACCAAAACAACATATATTCCCTAAGTAAATTACATGGGAAGAATGTTGACAATATCTGGAGGAATTGTATACCACGAGTCATCTCTTTGTTGATGCATTTTCACGAATTTAGCATCTTTGGTGCGTTGATTCAGCACCACTTACCCCTTTTTCGTTTCTTGTGCATGTGAAACAAAACCACCCATGCTGCCATTATCTGGATCAGTCAAGAATTGACAAAGGGTGTAAAAAGTTCCATGAGCATTGTTCACACGGCCGAGGCACAACTTCGCCAGTCGCCACCCTCTGCCCTGCCAGGTGAACCCCAGTTTGGTACCAATAACTTGCAAAATAACCCAAGCAATTATAACTTGATTTTACTAGGAACTACACGGAGAATGTCTAATCAGAAGAATGTGGCAGAGGAGCCGTTGCTGGCCAGCACTGTACGAGATCTGCGTCAGTTGATTGCAGATATACGGTCAGGATTTGGAGCAGCGGCTGGCATCGCCGGCCTTTCCATGTGGGCGATGAACTTTGGCTCGAAAGGCCGCAAGAATCGCTCATAGGGTACAGGAACGTTGACGACGAGGAACTAGTTTTGACCTCGTCATGCGCTTTGACAACGGATCTTTAGAGTTCTTTGGTATAGTTTTAGGTTAAACTAAGTGTATACTTGTTGCAATCCTGGCCGAACACTTTCTAACAAATCTTGCCCGGACGCGTCGGAGGCTCCTCCCAGCATAGCCCCACCTTCCCTAATGCATTCGGCATTTGCAAAAATTGGGAAGTGTCAGTGTCAGATTACTCAATCGATTCGAAGTTCAAACGTCTGTGCACAACACAACGAATGGATTCCAAGCGTATGCATATGCATAGCCGCAGGTTTGGAATGGAAGCATCACACCTTTTTTCAGCTATGCTTTTCCCCCCCTAATGCCGCAGCTTTGGAATCAATTCCATGACCAGAAGTTAACAGCAAAGCTAACACGAAAAAACAAAGCGTGGTAAAGCACCACCCTAATTGAGCCAATGAATCTCGCACCATCGTTTTCACTGGCCCGCGTCGACCTCCTCACCTTTCCTCTTCACGCAAATGGCGAAAACGTCGGTGGAGTTCTGTGTGATCTCCGCGCGCGGCCTGGGACGCAGATTGTCGCTGCTCAAGCCGCAGTGGTTCTCCGTTGCATGGGTCGATCCCAACAGCAAGTACTGCACCAAGGTGGATGCGTCAGGGAGCTCCGACCCAAGCTGGGGCATGAAGTTCTCGGTCTCGTTTGACAAGCATGATCTGAGCAGCTTGCAGCAGATGGTGCTGACGGTGGAAGTGTACAGGAGAGAGCCCATCTTCCTCAGTGAGCACCTCCAGGGAGCTGTCGTTGTCCCGATGAAGGAGTATTTCAACAAATTTGAGCATGGCAAGGAGCAGTCTGGGGTCGTTGAGGAGACTGCAAGCTTCCAGCTTAGGAGGAAGAAGTCAGACAAAGCCTCATGGGTTCGTCGATGTATCCATCCATATCTACAAGGAGGAAGATGTTCATGCTCAGTTTTCAGGTAAACAGAAACTTATGCCTTTTCTTTCAAGATATAAAACAATATAGGTAAATTTGCACAGACAGGAATACAGTACAACACTCAAAAAAATAGATCTTGCTATAGGTAAATTTGCACACAAACAATACAAAGTTATGTTTAACCAATAGAGCAAGTGATTTGGGATGGCCTTAATAAAGTTTGACCTTATTGATTATAACACAACCAGTATACAACTGAATTCAACTTATCTGCCTTTGTTGTGAATCTGCAGGATCACATGACGGATCAAAGCACCCAAACCAGGTCGGTATCACACTAGCTATAGAAGATGGCCCAGTTTATAATTATCCACCACTGCCCTCTAGCCATTATAGGGATCACAGCAAAGGTGATGATCGCTACAGTAATACCATGTCAACAAGCACTACCACTCGTCCAGATCCATCACCATCAGGAAGTAATGGATATAGCAATCGACCCCCACTGATCCCACAAACCCTGCCACCTTCCCACTTCAAACCCCAGTTACTTTTCCCCACCGTATCCTACGAGGGCGCAAGTGCCACAGAGCTACATAAATGTGCCACCAAGAAGGTTTGCAGGTCAGAGTGGTTCATCTAACCTTGGAATGGGGCTCGGAGCTGGAGCACTGGCGGCTGGAACTCTGATATTTGGCGAGAATTTATTGCCAGGACCAAATTTTGGCGCTGGTCTTGATGATGCGAGCTTAACTTTATCTTCTGATGCACCATTCTAACTTATGGGCTACTGTCAGTCCATGTGGTTGTGTAACCAATTGTGTAGCACAATTTGAAAAGTTATGAGCATTCTGTCAGATACATTGGATTTATATTGCTCAGATGGCTGCACTCCTTCATCCAACCTATTAACGTGTGCAACATTTCATAAATCATGTCAGCCTCTGGGTCTCCCCTATCCCCACTAACAAAAGTATGCATCATTGTTCCACTTCCATTATTCTCTCATCCGACCTCAACCCAGCTGCAACCAGCTGCCTTCTGCACCCCTTGGCGTTTCATCTCCTCTCTCACCTCTTCGAGCTCCTCAAAGTTTCCGTCCCAACCATAAGTATTGGCGAGCAGAACCCATCCCCCGCTCCCTGATTCCTCTGCCATCATCAACATCCTAGCTGCCTCTTGTGCTCTCTCCTTATCACCATGCATCCGGCATGCTGCAAGATATGTCCTCCATGCACCAGCACCAACATCACCAGCCTCTTCTATTACCTTTCTTGCTTCATCCAACCTCCCTGCTCGCCCAAGCATGTCAGTGACGCACGCATAGTGCTCTAGCTGTGGCTCCAATCCAAACTCCTCTTTCATCCTTTTTAGGAAACCCTTCCCTTCCTCGAGAAGCCCAGAGTGGCTGCAAGCCGACAATGCTCCCAGCAGCGTTACCTCATCTGGAACCAGGCCTTCTTCTATCATCTGGTGGAACAATATCAGTGCCTCCTGCCCATGCCCATGTGACGCATACCCATCGATCATAATATTCCACGATGCGACATCCCGTTGGCGTGTCCATTCAAACACACGACGAGCATCATCCAGTCCACCGCTCTTCGCGTACATGTCCGCCAGCGCATTGCAAGCAAACACATCCAGTGCTCCATCACCGGCCAGTCCGCTCGTCACGATGTATCCATGCACCTCCCTCCCAACCTGCAGGGCTGCAGTCTGCGCGCATGCAGGGAGAACAGCGGCAACAGTCACTGAATCAGGCAAAAGTGCAGTATGTCTCATCCTTGCAAAGAGCCTCATTGTCCCCACATGATCAGCCGAGTACTGATGCGCAGACAGCATGGAGTTCCAGCTGAACAGATCCTTATCAGTATCTGGCAGCCCCTCAAACACCATGGTCGCATCATGCACCTTGTGGCACTTCCCGTAAAGATCTATCAACGCATTGCACACAGATGCCTCCTTGTCAAATCCTGACTTCACTGACAACCCGTGCACTGCAGCCCCGCGCCCCAAATCAGCCGTTGCTGTACAAACGGACAAGATCCCGGTGACCGTGAAGCTGCTGATCTCCACCTCACCCTCCTCCCTCATCTTCCTGAAGCACTCCGTGGCACGGTCAAAGCACCCGAGTTTGACGAACCCGTTGACCATGGAGTTCCACACGACGACGTCCCGGTGCCTCAATTCGTCGAACAGGCGGTGCGCGTGGTCGGCGAGGCCGAACCTCAGGCACCCGCGGAGCAGAGCGCTGGCGCAGAACAGGTCGTGGACGAGGCCGAGACGGAGCGCGAGGGCATGGAGCGCGAGCAGGAGCGGCGAGTCGGGGGCCGAGGAGAAGAGCGGCGGGAAGGAGAAGGCGTCGGGGGGAGTGCGCGGCGAGGAGGCGGCGGAAGAGCGGGAGCGCGAGCGCGTGCGGCAGCGAGAGCGCGGCGTTGAAGCAGGGCAGCGGCGGCGGCGGCGCGGAGGCCGGGAGGAGGAGCGGGACGGCCGGGTGCAGCGCGGCCGGGCCGCGGGCGTAGAGGGAGACGAGGGAGGTGATCACGGCGGGGGACGCGGCGAGGCGGCCCGACACGACGAGGTGCGCGTGGAGCGGGAGGAGCAGGCCCGCGGGCGGAGGCGCCGCGCGGGACAGGATGGCGTGGAGCGGGACGCGCAGCGCCGCCATCTCCCGGCGCGGCTGGCAGCGGCTGCCGAAAGATGGCGCCGGCGTGCGTGGTGTTAAGGTAACCGTGCGCTGGCGCTCCTCGCCGAACGCGGCGTCGGCGAGGCGGACCGCGGGAATACACACCCACGGTTTTTTGGGCCCTATAGTGTGCTCGATTCGGGCCGCTCCGGCGGCCAGGAGAGCGTTAGCAAAATGGGCTAGAGGAGGAGAAATGATTGCGGGTTCGTGCGTTTCTGCGAAGGAAAGGGGAAAGAAAGGATCCGTCCGGGTGACATTGCAGGCGGCAAGCAAACATGTCTATTGTCCCCTTCTTTCTCAGATTGAGATGGACTTTACTGGCACAGGCCGGGCCCGGGCAGGTGGGAGTGGGAGGGACCCCGTGGCCAAGCTGTGTCTGTGGGGGCGGCGACAAGCTGACAGCACGGTGCGTGGCATGGGCATGGGCGGGCGCTGCTGCGTGTTGCTACGCATGGCGTCGGCGCTGCTGCGTGTATACGCCTGGGACATCTCGCAACATGTCTATTGTCCCCTTCTTTCCTCGTGTCATCCTGTATACGGCCGGTCGGCCGCGGGGAAGCGCGCGCGGCGGTTGCTGCCGATTGGCCGCCCTGCGCCCGGCCGGTCGCTCAATCCCATGTACAGTACGGACATGGGCGACGCTAACGGCTGCCGGGCGGGGTGGGTAACATGCGCGAGATTTGGGCTGTCTTCGTTCGACCCATACCGCGGCCGTATCCTATGCCATTCGTCCGCCCTGCGACCTGTCGTCGATTCCAGTTTCAGTTCTCAATCCCATGTACAGTACGTAACATGGGCGACGCTAGAAAAACTCGGCAGGCAGTGACAGTGTGCAAGGGGCGGGGCATGGGTAACATGCGCGAGTGGATTTGGGCATGTGCTGTGCGACCCATACCGCGGCCGTATTCCATGCTCGCCTTCGGCCTGCCTGATTCGTCGATTCCAGTTCCAGTTCACAGAAACTAGCGGGCACGATAGGGTCACGGCTCACGCATAGATCGGCCGGCACTCGGCAGGCAGTGACAGTGTGCAAGCGAGGCGGCGAGCATTGGTCCCCGTGCTGGAGTGGAGGTGGAGCATGTCATGGTGTGCCAGCCTTCCGCGCTCCCACACAGGCCAGTTCCATGTGCGCCTTCGGCCTGCCTGATTCCATCCTAGTAGGGGCGAGCAACAGCAAGTTGTTTTTTTTATTAGTATCCACAGTCCCCACATCACAGTTCACACGGCCTTCACACACAGGCCACATACTCAGTCACAGGGGCCTGTTTTCCCCATTGTTTGCTGCTCTCTATTCTAAAACTTGTGTCTAATTCAAAAAAAAAAACCATTGTCGTGTGTGAACGCCGTTTCCGGTTTCTCTCAAAAAGCATATCATTGTTTTCTCAAGCGGAGCAGCCGAGAAGACAATAGGTTTTTGTTTACTGATCGGTCATTGGCTAGAGTGGCGATCGTACAACTATTCAACGGTCAGCTAAGCCCTCCTCTTTCTTGTGTCGCGTGACGAACTTCCTTGCTAAAGTCAACGAGCTCCTAAAACAACTGTCTGTGGAGGGAGAAAAGATGTACGTACTTACGTGGTAATTTTAAGGGAAAAAATATCATCGAGATCAAATGTATCAGGAAATATCTTTGGATCTAGTTTTTTAATAAAATTATTTAGATATATAAATAGTTATTAAATTAACATGCATCCCACGAAAACATATAAAACATCCATATAGTTGACCAACCAACAGATATAGTTATTATTAACATGTAAAACGCAAAACATCCATATAGTTGACCAACCAACACGCTGGCCATGTTTGATCCAAAGAGATAACATCTCCTTGATCCAAACAAGCCTAGCTACTATTTTTTAGCTGGATACCAAACAAACAACTACTATTTCAATTTTCAATATGTACTTGACAAAACTAGCTAATACTAGCCGCTAATATTAGTTGTGGCCTATTATCTAGCTAGCTATTAGCAGCTAATGGATCTAAACAAGGACACAAGAGTTCATGTGGGCTATATAATATACTCTCTCTTTGAGGTTCTAGACCTTCTCTCCTATGCATACTACACTTGATATTATTTTTCTAACTAGCCATGAAAAACAATATATTTCATAAAAAACGATAATATGTTGCAATTAAGGGAAAGTAAAGTGATACTTGATAATCTTTTTGAATGAACATATATGATAAGATCCGGCAGCAGCATGTAGAGTAGAGAAACCCTGATTTCAATACTACATCCAAATTTTGCTTTTAGGTGTATATATTGTTTTGCTCATTCAATAGTCACAATTTCGATTACTTGAACTTTGAGAGTCATAACGTAGTCATATGATTACTTCTGGTCCAACAGAAGAAGTAACAATAGTATGGTCTGTATTGCTCAAAGCAAAACAAATTTTCACACTAAACTTGTATCGGGGGACAATAGAGGAGATGAATGTGGAGACAAAGGGGTAAAAATTACTGGGCTAGAAATTATGGGAGAGTCATCAAGATGGCCTAATAATGCTGGGTTAACACAGAAGAGGTCGAGGGTAGTGGTTAGTGAAGGCAAATTCAGCAGTAGGGATGAGAGACAGGGGGGGGGGGTCGTCGATCGAGAGTTCATGCGCTACGACGAATGAGATAGAGGTTAAAAAAAAGGTTGAACATATACAAATAAAAATGTGCTTAAATAATAAATATCTTTTTAACATGATGACTACACGTGGTGGTGACTACTAAAAAGAAAGATGTAACATTATAGGTAAAGGAAGTAATGCTATAGTAAATTTCTACATCAATAAGGTGACACTACAACAAAGAAAGAATGGTATCTGTACAAAAAAAAAAAAAGGAAATTAGAGATGATGGTGGTTGCATGAAAGGAAGATATGTATTTTTTTTCATAGCAGTACTTTCATGGTATAAATATGTTGGGATGAAAACATATTTGAGATTGACTTAATGATGCGTTATTACTGAACTCAATGAGTCAATGGTAAATTGACAAATTGTGTATGCATACGGTTCAATTCTACGTATCTCTACAAGTACATACGGCCAACTCTCAAGTCTCAACGCATCCCCTAAAACCCTATGCCAACCCGGGCAACGGAAAAAAAAAAAAAAAAAAAGAAGGTATCACCAACCGGCGGCGGCTGCCAAAAACCTACTCCACCTTATCGCTGCTATAAACCCTACGAAGAGGGTAAAAAGGAGGCCAGCCAGCCGAAGAAACACCCAGAGGAAGCGGCCGTTTTTGACATCTTCGTATGCGCGATTTCGCTGGAATCCTCCTTGACTGATTTTACCGCACAGCAGAAAAGGAGATAAAACACGACAAAAATCTAAGGAAAACGCAATCACATCTTCTTTTCATCCGCCGCCGTCGCCTCACTTCATTGGTAGCAGCTTAATCCGACCCCAGTCCAGCCCGCCGCCATGGAGGCGCTGACGGCCACGGACAAATGCTTCTCTCCGGCCAGGGCGATGTCCCCGATGCCGATTATGAGGCCCCCTGCATCACCAGACCATGCCAGGTAAGACGGCACCCCGATTGGATTCCTGAAAAACAGTGGCTTTTTGCTGTAACCTGTTCCCCTATTTTTGGTGTTCTTGTATCGTCATCTAAATCGTGTCTTTTTTTCTGCGTTGATTCGGTGGGATTGGATTGGATTGGATTGCGGCGGCGCAGTCAGTATCTGGAGGACTTGTTGCAGGAGCAACAGAAGCTCGGGCCCTTCGTGCAGGTGCTCCCAATCTGCGGCAGGCTGTTGAATCAAGGTGAGATAATTTTCAGCTTTATTCGTAGCAGTCTTGCTCAGATTCGGTAGTTCATATGCTCTGTTCCTGTACGAGCTGTCTTTATGATAAAAGAGCAGCCTTTTCATTCATTTGTTCATAAAAGGCACATTGGTTTAACGTGGGACGAGTTATACGGAGAACTCTCACAGTCCCTGTGTCTTGGTATATACTCCAACATTTAATTGTTTTGGTGCTGTTGTAAAAAAAAATGTTTTGGTGCTGAAAATGGTAGAGCTTTATCAATAATAGGTATTTAGTCTTGTATCAATGTTATGCTGATCCAAACCATAATGTGCAGAGATAATGAGAATATCAAACCTGCTTTCTAGCTCTGGAGTTAGAGGAAATGAGAGGTTGCCACCCATTGCAAGTCCAAACCACATGCATCCATTGCCCCGGGTACCTAATTTCTGTGGAAACAGTTTCGGTCCGTGGAATGGGATGCATCCTGAGGTATCTAGTTTAGCTACTAAAATTCTTTTGCCATTTCAGTTCATTCATTTACTTGATACCTCTGAACTGTGTGCTACAAATTGATGTTACATAATGTGTAGGTTGCTTGATATTGAAGTAGAATCGCAAATATAGTTTTGATGCTTTGCTGAACTTCTTTATTTTTTCCCCATAACGGCAAAAGCCGACTTTGTTGTACTTCTGTTAGGATCTACTACATACCCACATGATATTGTGTTTAGTGTGTTTGTGAAATCGCTCTTTGGATAGTGGTTTGTGGATGTCAAGATGTGGCAATGGAACCAACAAGCTACCTTTAGAGCATGCTAACAAATATATGCATGAGTCCCAAAATAATCAGGGCTGATATAGTGAGCTGGAGTACATACATTGATAGGGAGGTAGAGCCCTACCTGTTAGAAGACTACATCAAATATTCTTAGCTTAAAGTTTTACTGTCCCTTTGTAGTGAAAGCCTGAAAGAAAGCTTCGGTTGATTGGAACGCTTTAAGCATATCACATACTTGGTTATTTCATTCTATATGTTTAAGTTTTGAATTGAAAAGAGGCTCATTTGTTTTGCTCAATGCATTGGAATCAGTATAGTAGACATTGTGAAGGTGAGTCAGAAGTTTCTTCCCTTTGATTTTTACAACCTACAAGATCAGGGCCGGCCCTGAGATTTTGGGGGCCCGGGGCAAGAATTAAAATTGAGGCCCTTAAGCTCGCTTATATTAAGAAGTACTTCCTCCCAAAATAAATGCATATCTCGCTTCTCGAAAAAATTGATATTACTTCATATATTTCTAGTCAAAATTGGAAAAAGTTTGGCTCCTAAAGCGAAACGTGACTTTATTCTGGGACAAAAGGAGTAATTTGTCTAGCATGTTTTACCTATTTTTCTTGCACCATACACTTTAAAAAAATTATCTTGTCACATACCGGTTATCGTCGCCATCGATATCCAAATTATTATTTACAGTAAAGCCTTACTATCAGCATTAGTAGTATTTGTTTGCTCCTACGATGTATTTTCCTATGTTCAAATTATTTGTTTAAAAAATATCGGATGCTTCCTCCATGGGATCACTCTCCTTTTTATTTTCTGATTACTAACGGCATCAATTATAGAAGACATATGTGCTGGAATTTTTGAAATACATTTAGAAAATAGCACAAACCCTACGTTTATCCGGGGTGCAGTTAGCCAGTTACTAGGGAAGTAGGGATGATGTCTCGTTTGTCATTTCTCTCCTGCTTTTATTCCAAATACATGCATGCATGCATGCAGTTGCTTTTATTCCAAGAGAAATTTTACAGTGTGAGCGTGGCAAAGTCTGCGCAGGAGGCAGCACGAACATGCATGCGGGAATCGCAAAACACGGGTTTTGCGGCTGTGAGTGTTGGAAGAGTACTACTCTATACACCGTATACATACTTATTACTACTCTACACCGTATACATACTGACATAAAGGGGGCCCCTGACGGCTCAGGGCCCAGTGTGAGCATGGCAAAGTCTGCGCAGGAGGCGCCCGCTCGCAAAACCCCCAGGGCCGGGCCTGTACAAGATCTTTTCCATATCCCATAGATTAGATCTTAACACCACTCAATAGTCTCCACCTGCTATGTTATTGACCTAGTTTCATTCTTAATAGTATTTTGCACTTGGCCCATATGAGTATTTGTGAAACTAGCCTCAAACCAAAGGATTCAATGTTTACTCTTTTCTTTTTCCATTCTGAAGGCTAAATCTTACAGTGCTTGAAAAGTCAATCTGGTGTCATGTTGAATGATTGTTCTCCCCTGAAGCTTCATTGAAGAGTATACTAGAAGCTACTTTTATATGTTGCAATGCTTAAAATATGTTACATTTTTTTTCCATTTGAAGGCCTTGGTTGTACACTTGTACCAAAAAAGTTGGAGATATGCAGGATACTTTTGACTTACTTCTTTTAATGTTGAGAAGAGAATATTACTTTTATTTACTCTTTGTTTTGTATTTTTTTGCTTGCATACTGCTTAATTGTTTTACTGTTTATCCATTTTATCTCCAATGAAGCAAGCTTAACTTACATTTCTATTTTGATACCATGGCTTTCCAGAGAAATGGTTTTCCTAGGGGAGCCATGGGCTGGCAAGGTGCTGTACAGAACCAATCCTACATTGTCAAGAAGATCATGCGATTGGAAGTTCCAACAGACGCTTACCCCAATGTATTTTCTTTCCTGCTTCTGACGAAGTGATGATTAGTTGGTTACTACTATCAATTTGTTTTTTAATTTATTAATTAATACCTGAGATATATGCAGTTTAACTTCATTGGCCGTCTGCTTGGGCCGAGGGGACACTCACTAAAGAGAGTTGAAGCTACTACAGGTTGCCGTGTTTTCATCAGAGGGAAGGGCTCCATAAAAGATCCTGTGAAAGTAAATAAATTACTACCCATTTTCATAAGCTGATTCTTCAATAACGTTGTTTGTGGCATTTTACATAGAATCATCAGTGGTCATTATAGGCTAAATTTTTCTGGCAACCAACTGATATTAATCTTAAGATCTGATACTCTTCCTGGGGCAAGCTAACAATGCTGACATGCAATTCTGTCTGTTTCCTGTAGGAGGAACAGCTCAAGGGAAGGCCTGGCTATGAACACTTGGGCGATCCAACACACATCTTGATTGAGGCTGAATTACCTGCTGATGTTATTGATGCTAGGCTGACACAAGCACAGGAGATACTAGAGGAGTTGCTGAAACCAGTGGTATGCATATGATCGCCTAACTCTCTACCTTTTATCTATTCCTCAATCTGTAACTGCAATTCGTTAGTGAAGCATATCATTTTAGGAAAGGTCAAGGAAATGGGCAACTATTAAGTTCTTTTTTTTTTTTTTTTGCAATTTCATAAAGTAATGATCAACATGCCCTATTGAAGGGAAGATTTTGCACAAATGGAATGATGAAAGGGGGTGAAGTAAGAAAGTAAGAATGACACAAACCTCTAGATCCATCAATGGCCGTGGTTCCGTGATGATGCTCCGCCGACGGATGGTGTTCCAGTTAGGGTTCGATTTTGTGACTGGGACTCTGTTTAGGGTTTTAGGTTGGGATGGGGAATTCATGGCTATCGGGGCTAAAGTGAAGGTTAGGGTGGTTGTCCCGATGGCGACATAGTGGTGGTGCCGCCCACCACGGTTTGAGGATGGCGATTGGGTGCAGCCATCATTGGTGGCATCATCATTTGGATGAGTTAGCAAGGATGTTGTTGAGTGGGCGGCGGCGGTGGATAGTTGTGATGGGTGGGAACGTGGGGTGTGGGGAGGGGTTCAAATCTAGAGTGGGGTAGGTTGTCAGCGGTGGTGCTACCCACTATGGTTTGTGGAGTATGGCGATTGGTGGGGCCAACATCGGGGGCATCATGATTTGGCTAGGTTAGCAAGGATGTTTGGGCGGATGGTAATAGGCGGGGTATGTGCGGATGTGGGGGTGGGGGGGATGGGGGAGGGGCTCAAATCTAGGGTTGGGGGTATGGGAGGATCAAGAGGTGTAGGGTGGAGGAGGTCTAGCATGGAAGGTGACCTGGTGGGGCAGAGGTGGTGGGGCCAGCCAGCCGGGTCCCGGTGGGTGGACGTTGAGGGAGAAAGGGAGAGTCCGAGAATGAGGGTGTGGAGGAGTGGTCTCGTGTTAACGTCGTCTGGAGAGCCCTCTCTGCCTCTGTAGAGGTGTCCTCAGTGTCCTAGAGCATTTGTGCCAACTTGTATTCTTGCCATAATTAAACAAATAGACAACTAACATGTAGATGCACAATTTTGTTTATTCATCATCTCCTGTGTGTAAAAAATCTCAATCCATTGATGGGTTATCATGCAGGATGAGTCGCAAGACAACATCAAGAGACAACAACTTCGAGAACTTGCCATGTTGAACTCGGTATATCGAGAGGATAGCCCGCATCAGAACGGCAGTGCCTCTCCGTTCAGCAATGGTGGCACTAAACAGTGACAGGGAGGAGATTCATCTCTGATCCTTCCCAGAAACTCTCTCGTCAGTCCTGCTCTCATGACAGACATAGCTTCTCTGATGCTCAAGCTCCCGTGATGGTATTGGATTTCATGCCATTGCTGGTGAATTTTGATATCCCTTGTGACATTGACCTGCGGATGAGATGACAAAGTAGTGATAAAAAAAAACACCCCCCGATGGCTATGTACTTAGAATATTTTCGTTTATTGCTTCCCTGTCGCCGACTATTAGTGCTGATAGTGCAGAGATGTCTAAGTTCCAGTATTTTGAGCTCGTTGATTGACTAAAATTATGACTCCGCAACATATTTGATTATGATAGTATTTGTCGACATAAAGTTTATATCTTGAGACGCATTTTATGTGGTCTGTTCAGTTTTTTTGTTATATAGTTGAATCTTTTTTTTTTTTTTTGAAACTTGTTATATAGTTGAATCGACATATATACAAATAGAGCCTAGCTTTTGATCACAAAAATAGGCTCATTGGATATCAGAGGTTATTGTTAGCTAGCTAAAAATTACTCCTAGTTCATTCAAACATTCAGACATGAGGGCTCATAGATGGGCTAGTTTTTTAGTCACAAGTCTTAAGACTTAACTTTGTTTTTAACGAACTAGTTAGCCAATCCTAACTAATTTAACTAGTTTTTAGTCCCAATTAGTAAGTGACACTAGCTCATTCTCCAAACAGGATTGTTGTTAGTAAGTTTTATTTAACATTTGACTATCAAAAAGTTCTAAAAGAATAGACTGACATGCATGATGCAAAATAGCACCACCCCCCATACCCCCAAAAAGTACCAATAAAATTTGTAGTTATCTTAACAAAGTATTAAGAGTTAATATCCCAATATATTATTGGGATCTATGGTTGGAAGTGGAGGGATCCATGGTTGGAAGTGGGGCAACGTTAGAGCATCTTCAAGTGCTCCTAAAAATATATTTTTTCCAATCATTGATTATTCTATCTAAGCGGCTGAAATGAGTGAGTATAGAACCATTTTTTTTTTTTTTTGTCTTTCTTCAACCATTGACAATAATTGGTAGGAAAAAAAATCATACCCAAGAAGAAACCACACGCCGCGGAGAAAACCAGGGAGATAAACCAACACTAGGGTGCGTGGAGTGACACGCATTTATAAGGAGTCGTATGTTAGATTTGCCAAACGTGGATGTTTATAGAGTTCAGATAAGAAACAATCGGAAACTCAATTTTTCTTTTTTTTTTTACCAAAAATGTCTTTTCAGAATTGAGCTAAGGAGCTCTTGAAGATGTTTTTTGTATAGTAGTTTTTTTCCATCAAACAAGGTACGAAAGCTACATGTCATTTTTGAAAATATACAAGAAAGAATCTCCTCCCTACAAAGCAAAAAAGAGAAGGAACACAAAAGGAGAGAGAGAGATTACAACAACGTCACTATCGCAAACAACACGACCACTATGGCCATTGCCTCAAACGTCCAGATTTGGATGCTTAAAATATACTGGACTAGGCAACATTTTGAAGCGACCAACCCAACATGCCATAAGTGTCCAGAGAAGGAACTCATAGAGAGTAGAAGTTCCTGCAAGGCAACACAAGCTGCTCCTGTTTGAAACTGTTTGCAGCAGGTCTTGAATATTAGGCCGAGCCCCACGAAAACAAAACAAAGTAGGCCGAGCCCCATGATGAAAGGAGTTCCCAAGCAACCAGAATGATCAAAGGAGTTCAGCCCCCTTGCATAAATCTTTAGGGGCCCTTTTGATTGTTTGGCATCATGAGCTAGAAAAAACGAGTGCAGAGGTGACTATGTGAGGGTCGCACAATGATCTTGCACTGATCGCGTAAGGGGCAGGCCGATGGATCGAGTAGCCTCTAGCCTGCTTGGCAAGACGATCTGAGGCCCAACAAATGAAAGAATTGTTATCTCAAAGAGCCGGTTGTTGATTGCGTTTCCACGGAGCCTCCCAAATGCAGAGGTATCCGATGTTTTACTTGGACGGTAAGCGCCCCACCTAATATCATCAACCCAAGGCCAAGTTTTGTTGCTGATGACCCGAGCCACCGTCGTCACTCGTCAGCCGCTTGGCCATACGTTTTGGTATGGCAGTGAACAAGAAAAGGAGTCAGTTCTGCAATTGGGCAATAAGAATCCCATGCAATCAGCTATCTATATCCAAATTTTGGTGACGATGGTGGTATGCGCCCCATAATATGAGCAGGCCAAGTTGTCCAGCAGTTTAGCTAAACATAATCTATTCTAAATTATACTACGTTTTAATTTTTATATATTATTATTTTTATTACATATTTAAATATAGTGTATATATACTTATCTAAAAAATCAAAATATTTTAATATACTAACTCTGTTATAATTATAGTTTATAGTTTGTTTACTTTAAATTTGATCACCCATTTTATTTAAAAATTAAATAAAATATCATTTTAGCTTAATTTATTAATAAAAGTTATTTAAAAATAACTTAAATTTGATTATATTTATACAAATTTCTTAAATAAAATGAACAGTAAAATTTAAAGACAAAACGTCAAAGGAATATAATTTAGAACGTAATTTAAAACAGAGGGAGTAATAACCACCCGCATGAGAAGTTGAGATCACTGGCACAGGGCTGCTAGTGCTTTTTGCGCTTTTACTGTTCCATTTGCGCCTATTTTCAAAAAGAAGCGTAACGTTTGTGCTGCAGCGATAATTGCTGTCTGCGTCGGGGCCCCGCCGCCAGGGGCCTGTCGACGTCGACGTCGCCGTCCGCACTGAGCCATTGACCGCCCCTGGGCCCTCGCCTAGGACGGCCCCACCTGTCTGTCGTTCCGCCGAACGGCCGTCGCTCCTGGGGGCCCCGGCCAGCCCACCCACCCCGTGACCCCCACCGCACGTCACGGCGTAACGCGCGGCGCGGCCCGTCCTCTCCGTGTCCTGTCCGCATGCGCCCGCCGCCCGCAATTTCTTTCCGCCGCGAGTCGCGGCGCCCGCTCGTGGCCGGTGCCCGCGTCCGCAACCGCCGCCACCGCCTTCCCACTTCCAAATACTTCTGCTGGCTGCTGCCAACTTTCCCCATTCCTGTCTGGCCATCTGCTCTGGCCTCTGCTCGCTCTCTCCTGCTAGTCCGTCCACCCGCTGCCCGCTGCCGGCTGCTGTTGGCTGTGCATCGCTCGCTCACCAGTCGCCGCCCCGTGTGCGGCGCGGCGCTGCCATCCCGCGGAGGAGCAGCACGCGTGTCCGTCCGAGCCTTCTCTTCCGGCTTCCGCGTCGCATGGACTCGTGCTGTCGCCAGCCGCCTCCCGCATCGCCTTCGCCTCCAACCAACCGGGTGCTTGCCTAACCGGCCGATTTCCTTCCTTGCGTAGCTCCATTCCACTGCACAAATAGCGCGCCACTTTCCCAATCCCGTCTCGTGGCCCCCTTCCGGCCACTGTGTGCGCGCGCCTGTAGCGTCCGGCAGGGCGGGAGCGATCGGTGATGGAGTGGGGGGACAGGGCCAAGGCCTCCGCGGCGGCGGCGGACGACAGGGCCGCGGGAGTGGAAGGGCTCGGGGGATACGTCAAGGTCATGACCGACGAACAGATGGAGGTGCTCCGCAAGCAGATCTCCATCTACGCCACCATCTGCGAGCAGCTTGTCGAGATGCACCGCGCCCTCACGGAGCACCAGGACACCATTGCAGGTTGGTCGCCGCAGTTGCGGTTGCGGGCAAAACCAATTGCTGCTCTCTAGCCTGCTCGTCTTGTTGTCTGTTCTGGGTTTGCAAGCGGGAAATTAGGGGATTCCTTTGCTTTGCCTTGGGACTTGCATTGTGGCTGGTCAGGTCAGTTCCATCTTTTGCGTCTTTGTCCAGAAAAAGAAAATGGTGTCCTCTTTTTGCCAGGACTTCTCTAAAGGCCGCCGCCGCACCCTTTGTTTATTTAAGAATAGAGATAATTCTGTGTTACAGGAAGCTACGTTTGCTAATCACACGGAATTATTAGTGGTCAAACTCTCTTCTGTTAAATTTATGTCCAGTATTTAAGTCTGCCTTCCCCAATTGGTGAAGAGTGAAGGAGTATCTTTTCATTCTGTTCATGTTGCTAGATGCATTTTTGTGGCTTTGTCTAGTCTGCTTTACTCTGCTAGCCGTCTATGTACTGTCTTACAGTGGTAATAATGGGCATGGGGGTAATGAGAATGCAATTTACAATATGTTATTTTCTGTCATTGAATAACTGTAGTGATTTCTGTTGGATTTGTTATTTGCACGAGATGGTACTCGTAACATATCTTGGTAATGGAATTGTAATGAACGTCCTTTTGATGGGTCTAGTGAACCAATTTAGCAATGTGTGTTCGGCTGCATTGTTTCTCTGCGGCGAAGTCAATGCACACTGCATTGATTGCAGAAACTAGAACTTGACTTGCATTCGTCATTTATTTTTGTACTTTGTAGATACTTGACAGTAGGTTTTGTAAGTGCCAACACATCAAAGTGGGAATAGGTTCAGGTGCGTTTGGCAGACAGAATCGGTTTAGATTCTTTTGAGAATCAGAAACCTTGCCAAACAGCATTCATGTAAAACGTTTCTAGCAGAAACACGGTTCCAAGCGATTCTTACTTTTCTGCCTATGAATGTGAATTGCTGAAAACATGGTTTCGCAGTGATTTTGATTTTGCAGCCAATCGGTCTAGTGGTTCTGATTCACCATCTGAAATGTTTCTTAAGAGAATCTGGATCTAAAACGTTTCTACAAGAATTTGGATCTTTACCAAAGAGGCCCTCAGTCAATACCAAGGAGTGGGAATCCTTTTTTTTTAGTTAGTGACCTAATGTACATGCATTTGATTAATTTCTCAAGGTCTTCGTGGTTGCACCATGAATGTTATTTGTGCTAAGATTCATTTTTCTCTATATGATAAGTTTTCTATGGCCATGCAATTGGTTCTCCTTTAATTGAAAGATTAGCATGGCCCCTATGCAAGGATGGCACACACATCCTTTAGTTAAATAGATAATAATGAATGGCTATCAAGACATGATTGCTATCTTGTGCCACGTGCACCCTGCCACCTTGATTATTCCATATTCTTCTGCTGTCCTGCAGAATCTAAGCTTGACTTTCAGGGACCTATAAGCTTTGCTTTGCATGTGTCTTTCGTTGGGCCAGCACATTTGCCTTTTTACTGCATCGTTGCCATCTTTCGATTACTTATAGGCTTATAGCCATTACATATCACTTAGTATCTGAAATTTCCAAACTTGTCCGTTCTGTAATCAATTTATATACTTCAATTAGCTTAGATTTGTTCTTCTCTACTTGTGCGTAAACTTTTTCTAAGTTTCGATAAAGTCATTATTTTTTTTTTTCAATTTTCCGATGATTCAGCCTAATTACTTGCATGATGGCCAGCCATACAAGAGTTCCATCTGTGGCTGGGTAACTGTTTTTGGAATCCTTATTTCTACCACATTCCCCCCTCTGTTAGATAATCTTTAAAATAGATTTTACTGAATTTGCCCTTCCTCCTTTAAGTATATTCATGTTCCTTTGTAGTGTATACAGATGGAATATAGTCCCTTCATTTTTTGTGATCAACTGAGTTTTTGTTTCTTCTTCAGGAATGAGGTTTAGTAATCTGTACTGTGATCCTCTAATTATCCCTGGAGGTCACAAGATCACAGCAAGGCAACGATGGCAACCAACACCAATGCAGCTGCAGATCCTGGAGAACATCTTTGACCAAGGCAATGGAACACCAAGCAAGCAGAAGATAAAGGAGATAACAGCAGAGCTCTCACACCATGGCCAAATCTCGGAGACAAATGTGTACAACTGGTTTCAGAATAGGCGGGCACGGTCAAAGCGGAAGCAGGCTGCTTCATTACCAAACAATGCTGAATCTGAAGCTGAGATGGATGAGGAGTCTCTCACCGACAAGAAGCCGAAGTCAGATAGGCCGCTCCAGGATAACAAGGTTATGAGTGCTCATAATGCTGACAGGATCTCAGGGATGCATCACTTTGATACAGATCATCATGACCAAATCGGTGGCATGATGTATGGATGCAATGACAATGGCTTGAGATCGTCGGGCAGTTCGGGCCAGATGTCCTTCTACGAGAACATCATGTCGAATCCAAGTATATTCTCTGCAACCAGCATTCTTGCTTCACTAGGCAATGTAAAATTCTGAAAGTATGTTACTGAAAATTTGGAATCTGTTTGGTTTGTGCAGGAATCGATCATTTCCCGGGGAAGGTGGAGAGCTCCCGGAGCTTCTCCCATCTCCAACATGGAGAAGGCTTTGACATGTTCGGATGACATGCTGCTGCCGCTGAGTTACCGTGTAAAAAGTGAAGGTTGACACAGCGTGCGTTCAATTTGCTGACATGAAAGCTTATCTTCGATGCCACCGTGTTTGCTTTACCACGGTCAGGTTAACCACCTCCGCGGATGGTAGCTAGCTTGAATGAACCTGCTCTTTGGAATAGCTGTAAGATGTTGATATATAGTAGTATTTGCCCGTAGTCTATATATACGCTAAATTATCAGCATGTAATTCTCTACGTTTGCAAATTTAGCACGAGCCATGTCTTATGCAGCAGCAGCTTGTGGTTAAAGTGTTAAACCTTCGTGTGTGAAACCGTTTATTGCTTGATTTTATTCCAGTGTATACAGACATGTGGACAGCGATGCCTCCCAACAAGTTTTGACAACCAACTGCGGAACTGCCCAACTTCTTGACTGCTTGTTAGTTTTCCGCGCATTCACATCATCGGCGATCCGTCGCCCGTAGCCGCTGCGTCCTGGAGATCATCGACGACACGCCGTTCTTTCTGTCGTTTTTCCGACGCAGGCGCGGAAAGCTGCCTCTGCCCGCCTCGGTGACTGCCGTTTGACTCGTCGAGCCTGTCGAGCTCGTCCACAAACCGCCAGCCCAAAACGGCGCGCCAGCGTCCCGATTCACATCTCCCATGGCCCCTTCTGGTTATTCCTAGTTCGCTCCCAGTCGGCAGTTGCCACCCCCGAACCTTGGCTCCGAGCGTGGCCCACCGGCGGGGCATGCGCGGAAGGCGTTCGACCAAACACCTCAACGAGATCAACAGGGGAGTTGCCATCCGCGTCAGTGTTTCTGATGAATTGCGTCAGTAACTCAGTATATACCCCTCATCTATATTTCTTTTCTTATGCCACTATCACATCACACCCTGATCCCAGCAGGCTCCAGCCTCCAGCACACTTCACAACAAACTCATGTACAGAACAACTCACCTGCAGGTTAGGGGACACCACCAGGCCACCCAACCATTATTCTACCACTACTTACAATTACAAAGCTACTAGTAGTTCAGCACAGATCACTGTCGTCCGGCAGGTGTCTACAAAACCATCTCCGGCGCCAGCAACGCTACCGAGGAGTCACCATCCCGGAGGGGATGCCACTGTCCGCCTGACCACTGTCGGAAATATACGACGACGACCCGTATAGGGCCCCGATGCTGGTGTTCGAGGACGATGACATGGACTTGGTCAGCAAGCCCAACCCTGAGGTCGAGGACAGAACGTCCTCTCCCTTGGGCAGCATGCTCCGGATGGTCTCGAGCTCTCTGACAATGTCCGCCATGTAGGGCCTCGCTTCGGTCTCGTCTTGGCAGCACCTTATTGCGAGGGAGAGGAACCTTTTTACGCATTCCGGAGGGTACGAGGACATCCGGCTGTCGATGATCCCGGAAACATCGCCTGACTGGTAAGCCATGTTTACCTGCAGCAACAGAAACTCGTTCGAGTTTTAATTCATCTGTCCGAATCCAATACAATCAATAAAGGTGCTCCATATAATTAATGAAAATAAGATGCAGTTAATTTCTTTGACATAAGCAAATCCATATCGACGTATCTCTATTTGCTATTTTGGTGACCGCTTCTAAATAACTAGACTTGATACAATGCGGCGCAACAGACCTCTACTAAACCCTTATAAACAATATTAATTATATTGTCATGAACAAGATCCAATAGGTCATTAAGCCACCAACAATCCCTTGCTGACACTTTTATGATAAATAGTTACTAGAAAGTGGTATTGTATAATAGTATGTCGAACAATAGGGGTAACATGCTAATGGTAGTGTGGAGTAGTGAAGCCATCACCACCTTGTTTCTATAAAGTGTATAGAGATAGATGTTCCAAACCTATGTATTTTATGCTAGTGAACATAAAGGATGTATTCACGGATTTTTTATAAGAGGGATCAGTTGGTTTCCTAAGTATCAATGCTGCAGTCAAGCATACTCGCAATGCTTCCCAATATATTTTATCTATAGACGAGTAACCAAATCAATAAGAGCTGGAGTAGGAACTTTTTACCTCTCTAACAATGTTTTTACCATGCTGGATTGGCTTCATTCCAGTCAATAGTTCAAGAAAAACAACACCTAGGCTATACACGTCACTTCTTTCTGTCAGTTTATGAGTCAGGAAATATTCTGGATCAAGATAGCCCTGTCGAAGGGGAAAAAATGAAAATGTTATGATCACCTAAATTTCCACAACATATCAGTGGGCTTAAATATTCCCTGTTATATGACAAGGAGCAGTAAATGAGATCATGGTGAGTGTGGTGTTGCTGCTTTGCTAGGTGTGACGTCACTTACTGGGGTGCCCTTTATAACAGTGGAGATATGAGATGGCAAAGTCCCTTCAATGTCAGGCACTGGAGCAAGCCTCGAAAGACCAAAGTCAGCCACCTTGGCTACAAACTTGGAATCTAGAAGAATATTGCTGGCCTTAACATCACGGTGAAATATAGGAGGATTTGCCTCGGTATGTAGATATAGAATTCCTTTTGCAGCACCAAGCGCAATATGGACCCTCTGACCAAAGCTCAGAGGTCTTTCAGTCTTAGCTGTAAAAATGTAAAGTTCGATTATATATGTGCTTCATCAGATTCAAGCTCAAAAAAATGCACATTGAATAAGTCAATGATAAGTTAACGCTAAACCAAAAGCTTCATATGCAAACATGCTATAGCGATAATGCACGCCAGATGTAAATTCCATGGGATATATGTGTCATGGTGTTGTCTTTAATGTGAAGGCACATGATGGTCATATGGATGAAGAAGCTGAGCTAGGCTGTGGATGTATTGCAACCCAGGTTTACACTCCTCCTAAGTTGGTCCAGCTTTTTATTATTATATATGATGGTCATACGGAAAACAAAAGCAAATATTTGAACATGCCACTTCCCACTTACCAGAAAGGTGATCACGTAGGGTACCATTGGGCATGAACTCATACACCAGCATCTGCAGAACACAATTCTCTCTGAGGGGAGTACTGCAAACTCGATAAAAAGACTGCAGAATCACTAGTTCTAAGCACATTTACCAATAGTTTAATTATTTCACAATGTGTAGAGAGTTGTGAGAAAGTTTTCAACAATATACATATCCATTGATATTTAAAAGATTGGAAGACACACCTGCTCGTCTTCTTCATCACAATAGCCAACAAGAGAAACCAAATTACGATGATGTAATCTTGACAACAATTCTATTTCTATGCAGAACTCCTTTGAACCTTGCAGAGAATCTTCATGCGCACGTTTGACTGCCACAGCTGTTCCATCAGCTAAATTTCCTCTGTAAACTTTTCCATAACCTCCTTGACCAACTTGAGCTGAAATATCAAAATCCCTTGTTGCCACAGCCATTTCGTCAAATGTGAAGCATTTCACTCCATCAACCTTGACAGAAAATCTTGAAAGTACTGCCAAATAATATGCATCTTTAGAACATGTGATCATTTTGGAAGAATAAATCTTGCTATTTGAGCGAACCTAACAACTTCTACAACATAAGGCTAAATTTTACGTACTACAGCGATTAAAAGGTTCTTTTTTAATCTTCATAACTCCTAATATAATGTTTTTAAATGTGGTCATGAAAGCAAGAATTACAACTTAGTTCCAAATTTCCAGTTAGATATGCAAAAAAGTATCTTTTTACTAAATTATGTTCATATAAAAACTCCTGAATAGATTTCCTTTTCATCTTAAAACAGCAAGGCATTTTAAGTTGTTAGATAGCAACATTCAATCCATGCAGCATGTGGGAAGCTATTTACATTTTTGTAAGGATAAAAAGGGAAAATGACTTACATGACCGTCTTGAAATTGTCCATTGTTTCCTGCGCCTTTTCATTATAAAAACTGTAGAAAACACAGATACTGCAATGGCAGCAACAATTGTCCCTACCAAAATCCCAACAAGTGCACCACCTTTTAAACCTGATGACACCGTAATAGGAAATTCTGCAAAAAGGTAATAGCCAGTAAACTAGAGGTTTATCAAATTGGTGGTTGCATTCTGTGCAAGTACAACAGTATGGAACATGTACTACTTTTTTCTAGGCAAAAGAAATACAGATACACTCTGAAGGTTTCGACTACTACTTTGGTATGATAGAATTATGAATAAAATGCCTTGAGAAAGTTTCACGTACCATCTGCATAGGGACCAAGTGTGAAGTTGAGAAGCTCATATGGACCAAAAACATATGATAGAGTGATCTGCCATCCAGCAAGTACTTCCCTGAGCCGCAAAACCTCAGTCATATTGAATAAATTTGTATTATTTGGGAATAACTTTAAATGCGTATTCAGCCTTGGGCCGGCCTCCCATATGTATCGTTCAATGTACAGCTGATAAACACGCAATTCCAGCAGAGAGGTTAAGTCGTTCTCAAAGGCTTCTTTATAGGGTGGGAAGTCTGATATTCCTGGACTCTTTAGTCGAAATCCAACTCCTAGAGGCACAGCACACATGCAAGTAATAGGGGATGCTGGATTGTATTCATGATCTGTTGGGCAAGGAGCACACGTCGTACTAACTTGCCTTCCCTCTCCAGATCGTGGTCCAATTACAGAAGTAGGTTGGCAAAGATTAGCTGCTCGTGCTGCATTAGATGTCGTACATACAGGGTTTCCATAAAGTCTGCATAATATGATAATATTTATTCACTGTGTCAGAAACTCAGAAGATTCGGTTGGAAAGTTGAGGTTTCTTTTATCAGTATTATTCTATGATCTGCACAACCATAATATCTGTCATACAGATCTACATCATTAGTAACTGAATGACAGGTAAAGCTAATGATTAGCAAATTCATCAGACCTCTGCAATTGAATTTCATATCCTCAACAAACTATAATGATGAACCTATTACATGAGTGTTCCTTCTCTATCAATAAAATGAGCACTGCCTTATGCTTGTTCATTCCAAAAAAAGCATTAGTGTAGACTAAAGAGGACCGTAGTAAAGAAACTTACAGAACCCTGACAGCTTCTGGAGGCTCAAATGCCGGTGGAATATTGTCAAGGGAGTTATTTTGGAAGTCCCTGCATTATTTGAATACTACATTACACAAAAGTACATATGAAACCAAATTAAGAGCGAACATATTGAATGCTGTCATACAGATCAAGGGTTATATTTCCCATAAAAGTAATGTTACTCCAAATTGTCGGTGGAACAGAACCGTTTAGGAGGTTCCCATTGACTGACCTGTAAAACGGCATTTTGAGATAACACAACATAAGTAGAAGGAAAGTTTTGGCTAACACATTGTTTCTTAAACTTGAAAGGTATGTTCATTATTATTAGTTTGACATGGAAAGATTTTTTTTTTTTTTTCAATAGCAAGATGTTAGTGGTACATAAAATCTTTGAATAAATTAAATAGTACTTACAAGAACTGAAGATTAGGCAGCCCTGAGAAGTTTGATGGAAGAGTTCCTTGAAGAAAGTTATGTGATAAATCACTGCCAAAACATAGAAATTAGCTATTTTCTACCAAAAAACTAGCAAGATGTCGAAAGCTACATACATTGTAGTGATATTTGAAGCAAGCCTATTAGTCGGTATAGATCCTTTCAATTGGTTCCAGCTAAGATCCCTGAAAGTATATACTGGAATTAGTACTAAAATATTTGAGAACTTATATCCTGATGCGAATTGAGTAGCAGATTTCTCATTCTCATATGAAGATAATAACACACTAAAGACATTTAAGAAACAATATTGACAAAATATCTGTTCCAGAAAAGCTGTGACAAGCTAATGTAAAAGGATAACATATGATTGTAAGATGTCCAAAAACTGATAAAAGAAACACTGCATTTTAATCTGGACTTACAAGTAGCCAAAATTAGGTATGGCACTCAAATCTGGAACAGCTCCTTGCAAACTGCAGTTCCTTAGACTCCTGGTAACATGTAAAAGGATGATTTACTCAACAGATCTTTATTTGAGTTTAAACATGATTTTGACTGAGTGGTGCTTGTCCTTAAATGAGTATAATGGAGTAAATTGTTGTTTTAGTTATCAGTGAGAATGATCCCCAAAGAATGAAAGAAGACTACCTATAGAAAATTGAAATGTGAAGATTTCCAGATAAACAGACCAGTTGCATCCAACTATTTGGCTGCTATAGGTTATAATAGGAGTGGAGTCAATGTGAAAACGAGCTTTTAGTTGCACAGAGAGCAAATTCTTTCTTACCTCTGTGATGCCCTGAACTTTGTTATACTAGCCATCTCAACTAGAAGCATAAGCCCTTTGGCAAATACAAACGATTTTACTCAAAATATTCTTCTTCTAACCTTGGTCTTTACTCACCAATGCCTACATTTCTAACAGCTGTTCTCAACTACAGAAGTTGTAGTAGTTCTTTAAATTTTCTTTCGCCTTCATCTACATCAGATTCTAAAAAGAGAAAACATGATGGAAAAGGTTGTTACACTCACATCTTTAGAAGTGTTCGTATGTTGCTGTATTCAGCAGGGATGGAGTTTCCACTGAAGTTGTTATTATCAGCCTGACTGTAAGTACACAGATATGAGAAATGTTTGTCATAGATAACAAAAATGTCTAATCTATACAGAATAAACAAAAAAATCAAAGACAAAGGCCTGCACCATTATATCCTTATCGTGCCATTAAATTTACAAAGAAAAGTGAAGCATACTCATGAAATTGATAGGGTTACTTAAACTTCTTAAACATCCAAAACCGAACCAGAGTTTCTCGCCAAGAAACCTCAAGATACCATGAACCAGTACAAATTCTCTTAACATTGTGCTGCAGAAAAATGTACTTACAGTATTTCCAAACTACGTGTATCTGCTAATTCTGGTGGAAGAGGCCCAGATAAATTATTGTTATCAACAAGGCTGCAAGTTCACAGCACAAGATACGTTAACTTTACAAGTCATCTGCAACTTGCACAACAGAAAAATATCAGAGAAAAAAAAGTTGAGGTCTACTTACAGATGAAGGAGTGCAGGCAAGCGGGACAACTCAGATGGGATTTGCCCACTTAATGAGTTATTGTTCATGTGACTGAAGGTAAAAATGGAACCGGAATCAATACTAAGCTTACAGATGAGAAGCATCTGGGATGGGCAGAAAAATAAGGTACTTGACACTTACAGATGTTCAATGCTTGCTAAGTTAGCAAAAGATTTAGGTATGGGGCCTGATATGTTGTTCTCGTCTGTTTGTAATCTATTTAAGTTCATCAGATAACCGATCTCATCAGGCAAAGAACCAGATAACTTGTTACCATTCAAAATTCTGCAAGATTGTGGAAGTCACAGTTAGCATTGTTTGTAAAGAAATGGTACGTGGAATTTTGGTTAGAGAGGAGATACTTACATGAGCTTCAGTGTTTTGATATTTCCAACTTCTTTTGGGATGTTACCAGTTAAATTGTTCCACATGAAGTCCCTTGAAAAATAACAATTTATACAAGCTAGTAAAATATGCTAAATGCAACAGCTATTCCTAGAAAAAAAGAGAGAAAGAAACAGATGCCAGGGCATTGTGGACACAAGAGTTCTAACCAGGAAAATAAACAGTTAAAGTAGATGAAATCGAAATTTCTTTTTTTGTTGTTGTATCTTTTCAAGTTCCTTGTTAATCAGAAACTTAGGGACTTGCTCTATAGTTATTAACCATGTAAAGCATAAAGTAGAGCCATGAGGAATACTGTTTATGAAATGTTCGAGAATTCTCAATTCGTTTTGCACAAGTATTACCAATGGCCTTTCAAATTAGTACTTACAGTGTTTTCAACTGGGAGAGGAGACCAATCTCTGGTGCCAAAGTTCCAGAAAGGTTCATCTTAAACAAATGCCTACAAGGATCAAAGGCATACACTGTTACTATTAAATGTTACAGTTGTATGGAAAATGGCAGAAATAAATAGTAAACAGATGATAGGATGTAAGAACAGCAGTCTAAGCAAGAAAACAATTGCGAATGTAATAAATAATGTGGAAGAGGTCATCATACATTTCTGTTACATGAAGATATGAATCGCTTGGTATCTTGTCACAGAAGATTCCTGTCCAATTGGATGTGCATGGATCCCCACTGCCCCAATTCTTAAGCTTTTTAGAAGGATCAACCAGACTGCCTTTGATTGCCTTGAGAGCGTTCACTGCAAATATAAGAGAGACAATCAAAGGCAGTCTATGCAATCAGAAGCAAAAAATGGGTTCTTCGAAACTTTCTGTACACCCAAGCTATGCAATCAGAAACAATGACTGAGTGCACACAAAACAAGGCCTGCTTGAATCAAAGCTTCATGGCAATTTGCAGTTAGATGGTAAATCACCTCTCATTTCTTCATGGCAGGAGCAATTTTTCAATTGTCTAGCTCAAAGCTCTGACTGAAGAAGGAAAAGACAACAGGAGATTACCTTCAGCAGGGTCAGTTCTCTGTCCCCTCGCAACATCCACATGGCCAGTGCACAAAACAAGCAGGATCACTGCATACAGCATGCCTCCAAGATTGGCCATGTCTGAACAGTAGATCTATTGGCAGCAACCTATCAAGTTGTCATCCCTGCAAGAGCATAGTTGCTAACAATCTGAGATCATCCTATCCATGGAAACAGACAAATGTTCAGGCGCAATACAAATGATTGGCGAGCCCAAAATGGGGGCTTCTGTTCATTCGTCACAGGCCCAAAGGCTGTCTTACTATGCCTATGGTATGAAAGCACTCCAACTGAACTACAGTAACACCCCATATTGAAATTAGGACTTGCCAACTGAACTACAGGATTATACGGGGTCGTACTACTGTACTATGTAGTACTACCTTGATGGGTATTGGGTAGTTTGAACTGTAAGCATATCTATCACCCTTTTTCCCCTCTCTATCTCCAAGAAAAAATAGAGCCATGATAATCGACGGTCCATGTCGGAAAGGAACAGAAGCGAAAATGATCAAGTAATAACCAAGCAAACCGTAGACAAGGCAAAGCGAAATCGTAACCCGGGAAGAAGGAAAGCAAGGGAAGTGAACTCACCACCAGAAGCACTCGAGGGCAGGCGAGCGAACGGCGGACGCCCTCGCTTCCTTCCTTCCTTCCTTCCCTTCCGACGGTAGTCCACTGCCGAGAACTTCTGCAAAGCCCCCAACAGAAGGCCGCCGCTGCGATCGCCTGGCCCTTTTTCAGTACTGCAAGCGGCTCCTCCGATCCTCTTCTGCGCTGGCGCTGGTGGCGGTGACTGGTGAGCCGAGCCGAGGCGAGCGGGTTGTTGGGTTGGCAGTGGCAGCTCGGAGGGCGTGCTTGCCTTTTATAGCGCCCACGTCGCCGCGCCATGCTCCCACACATCTTAGTTAAAAAACCATTTTAGCTTATAAACTAATAATATTTTGTTTTTCATAAAAAAATCAGTCATTCCTATAGTATTTCGGACGTTTTAATGAAAAAAGTGGAGGGACTGATTTGGACTTGGTTGTTTCTCCTACGACGAGATGAGAGCAAGGCTAATACAGTCTGCTGCGGCTGCAAGAATTTTTTTACAACCCACCCATATAGTAATAAACTCTTAGCTATTAAATATATTATCATTTTTTATCTTTCATAAGGTTTCTTGGTTTATGTGCATAAGTTGACTGCAAGCTTATAATCTACCTCTTTTTTTCTTTCATATTTTTTTTTTACATCTCTATATTCAGTTCACTTGCAGCCTTATATTATACTTTCTCTGAATGAATCGTGGATGGTTGCGTGGTGGTTTCTGGTGGCGATTTGGATTATTTGCTGCTGTCCTATCCTTAGGATCGACTTGGACCTCTATTTCCATCGACACGGCACACGGAAGCTGGTTATTAGCCTGCAGTTTGGAATAATACGGATGTGATGCTGATGATTCTATATTACTTCACTTCTGCTTACAAGCAGAAAAACTAAAATATCTTATTTTAGCTTTTTTCATGAGAAAAAATATTATTAACTGATAAGTAGAAGTCAGCTTATAGTAGAAGCGAACACCTGCCTAGATCCAAGGCACGGCAGCGTACGTCTTTGATCACTACTATAGAGATGGGCTTTAGTCGGCCTTTAGTCCCGGCTGCGGAGCCGGGACTAAGGTTTCGGGACTAAATGTCCCACCTTTAGTCCCGGTTCCACCGCCCGGGTGTGCCAGGGTGCGCCACCTGGCCGCCCCTTTTAGTCCCGGTTGGTGTTACTAACCGGGACTAAAAAGTTTTTTTCTTTTTTCCTTTTCTTTTCTTTTGGTTTTCCATTTCTGGTTTACAATTATATTATTATTATTTTCGAATGCGTATTGTTATTTGCTTGTTTATGTAGATGTGCTTGTTTATGTAGATGCGCATCTATAATTTATATAATTTAGAGCATTACATATAAATATACTATATAACACTATTTATATATTATATATGTCTATAGGTCCATAATATAATATTTACACATATCCATCACGGATAAAGTATTTACAACTTAATTGTTCTCCGCCACTCAAACATCGTACAAATGATCATCTTGGTTTGGTTTCATTGGCTCTTCAGGGTTGAAGTAGTATTTGCCGGCGGGATTCAGGACTTGGTCGTTAAGAAATTCGCGATTGTCTCCTCGAATTCCTTTTAGGCGGACTTCATCCAACACCTTTCGCCTCAACCACGTCTCTTTTAGTAGACATTAAAGAAAAAAGTTAGATGTATGAATAAGATTTATTAAATAGCAATAAATAAATGAAATAAACTTATTATATATACATGTTACATACTTTTGCGTGCTCAAGATTTGTTGTTTTTTTTCATAGACCGTCCGAAATTCACAGACATAGTAGCCACACAAAATTTTTGCCGGTGGTGGCTGCCGTAGAATCCATTGAAGTAGGATAGGCTTTGAAAGTGGCGCTTTCAAATTTGGACGGTGTTTACGCACGAATCCAGCCCAAACCCTAACAATAAAACGATCATTATTAATTATCTATTACCGAAGTTAAAGAGCTGAAATTAATATTTAGAGATCGAAGTTACCCTTGGATAATATCTATCATTTCTTGGTAATCTTCCCGTGGTTTTCTCAACGAGTCATAGATTACCAAATGACATTGCCAGAGATCAATCACAATTAGTATCCAATGATAGCTATTTGTGTGTAGGCAAAATAATTATATATCTTCATACTGATCGATTAATTGGTTTAATAGAATGTACACACGATAACGATACTTACTTAAAGTTATAGGGAAAGAGTATATATCTTTTATCCTTTTGATTGATCAAGTACCTCCGTAGATTTCTTTCCGTTTGAACTCTCCATAAGACATACAGAGTCTTGAGGTCTTTGAATACAACATAAGGATCTACAAATCCAATCTCCTTATCATTTCTAACTCGAGGTCCCTCATCATGTTTCGCATATGTATAGCCGGTTTTACGTAATTAGTTATACATATACATGATAAGTTACTGATGACATTATTGACATTATTAAAAAGAAAGAATCACTTACAGACTTCGGCTCGGCTCGGCTCGGCTCGTTAGGATAACGAGCCGAGCCGAGCCGAGTTAAAGTTTTAGCTCGTTAGGATTAAAGCTTTGTCCGAGCGTCCATGTGGCATAGCCGTATATATGCTATATTTAGCTCATTAAATTGAACAATAAATAACATCATCACCATTTTTGTTCGATTTAAGAATTGTAATGATGATTTCTATTTCAAGCTTTAGATAAATACAAAATATAGTCATCACGCTCTTAACGCCCGCCACGCTTTTAACGAGCCGAGCGAGGTACCAGCTCGTTGGTTTAGCAAGTATATTTGCGTGTGCTCGTTAAGTTTGTTTTAGTCCGAGGGTGGCGGGGTTGAATAGACTCTTGCCATATTCATATGTCTTACGCCAATGATCAATTGAGGGCCGCGAGGGGTTGAATAGAGCACTTTCAATTGTTCTACGCCAATGCCCGGAGCACTTATCATTTGGGCTATCATTTGGGCTAAGCTAAGACCGGTGTCCGCAAAAAAATTATCAAGATCCTCATTAGGACATGCATGTATCTTCGGATTTCTAATCCCAAAGGACAGACGACTGTTTTGTTTTCGTACATAGTGGTGGGCAATTCATTAGGGTTTGGAAGCATCTTTTTTTTGGATCTTCAGTAATTGTCCAAATGCCTTATCGGATACACCATTCTCAGTGCCTTCCATTTCAACAACTCCAGTGTTGTACCCAATTTTTTTTGCCCATCTTGGGCGGATGGGTATAGTAATTTCTTGTGATCTTCTAGCATGCGGTCAAACTTGTTGCCTTCTCTTTTTTCACTTTCGTATTCTTTACGTGCATCACGAATGACATCACCAAGAGCATCATCTTCAGCAGGTGTGCCTTACGCACCTCCCTCTTCTTGGTTTCTCCCATTCTTTGTATCATCGAAGCCATCGAATTGAGCAATAATGTCGTCAGACTCCAGTTGTTCTTGTTCTTCTTCACATTCTTCCATCATTATCCCGGTTTCTCCATGCTTGGTCCAACAAATATAGTTTGGCATGAAACCCGACTTCAACAAATGTGAGTGAATATTTTAGAGCTAGAATATTCCTTCAAATTCTGACACAAGGCACATGGGCAACGTATGAATCCATCCCGCTTGTTTTCCTCGGTCACTCTTAAGAAATAATGCACACCATCAATGAATTCTTTGGAGCGGCGATCGGCATTGTACATCCAATGACGTATCATTGTCTGCATTGCAACATAAAGTATTATAAGTTTCTAATTAACCCGGTCATAAATTGCAAATTAATGTATGATAAGTTTCTAATTTTTAATACAGAAATGAAAGTAACAAATAACCTAAAATTCTCTATTCCTAATTTTTCTAAACAAGCAAAATTAAAAAACAACTAAAGTTCTCTATTTCTCTAAATAATCAAGAAATTTGGTAGGCATACTAGTTATAATTAACTAATTAACCCCGTCACAAATTGCAAATTAAAGTATTATAAGTTTCTAATTTTTATACAGAAATTAAAGTAACAAATAACCTAAAATTCTCTATTCCTATTTTTCCTAAACAAGCAAAACTAAAAAACACCAAAGTTATTCATACTTAGTTATAATTAAGTAATTAACCCGATCACAGATTATAAACTAAAGTATTATCAAATATAAATTTTTAAAAAACTAATTATAATGAGAAACCATAAATTTAGTATTTTTCTAACTAAACCAAAAAATATGGTAGACATAATAGTAATAAATGGTGTATACTAATTTTTAGGGTCTTAATTGTAGTTATCTACGTTGAAATATTCAAACGATGAAGTGATTGGAGTTTAAAATAGTGTAGAAATTAAAAAAAAAAAACCGTATGTATAACACCACAAAATGAGATAAGCTGCAGCTAAAACTTGAGAAGATGAAGTTAGTAACCTCTAAACAAGTAAATGACGGCGTAGAAGTAACGAAATGAATCAATATCCGGAGATGTGAGCACAAATCAAGTAAGAACACATGAAGAACATGAAGAACAAAGAAGAAGAGAGTGAGCTCGGGCAGCTCGGCCAGGGGAGGAAGAAGGTTCAAATACGGGGGGAAAGATTTAATCCCGGTCCCTAACACCAACCGGGACTAAAGTCCTATCTTTAGTCCTGGCTGATGTCACAGACCGGGACAAAACCTTTAGTCCCGGCTGGTGTCACAGACCGGGACTAAAGATGGGCCTTTAGTCCCGGTTGGTAACACCAACCGGGACTAAAAGTCTATGCCTGACAGCATAGCCGTTGGGCTGGGGACTTTTAGTCCCGGTTGGTGTTACCAACCGGAACTAAAGGTGTTTTTAGTCTCGGACGCTATTTTTTTAGGAGCTATTACTTATTTTACCCAAGTAACCAAAGGACTGTTATGTAGCAGTGGATAGTAGGATTGGTGCGGTTGGTACGACCAACAAGCTAAGCCCTACTAATCCACCGTGAAAAAAAAGAAGGGTTCGGGCATCTCCAAGAGATATATATTTGCATGGTTCTCACGGAAAAGCTGGTCCAACAGCTCCCCATGGCTTTCCTCCAAGATGTAGTCGATCGGAAAAATGAGGCCGCGCCCCGCATATACGCAAAAGGACGGCATCTCCCTGCTTGCACCATTTTTTCTGAGTGTTTTGGCGCGATTTCTAGCTGCAGCTGCCATCGAAGTGGCCTCCCACCTCATCCTTCTATCCAGGTGCCAAAAGGTTGAAGATGGGAGCAGCTAGGGGCCTAGGGCTGCCGGTTCCCTCGAGGACCGTGAGGCGCTTGGCAGTGGCCATATGCGGCGGCCCCTATTCGGCCGCCCTTGTCAGCCGACGCACAGCTGCGGCGACCCGCGGCCGTCGGCGTCGATGCACAGATGCAGCCACCCCCAAAACAGTGAAGTGCAGATGCGGCCGAACTGCAATGGCGCGATGAGCACAAGGCTGATTGCAAGGTTGGAGAAGTCCCCGTACCAACAGAAAGGAACGAGACGGAAAAGGTCAAGATCTAACTAATCTGATCGCTGATCCAACTAATAACTAATTAATGACGTGTCAGTATTGGGGATAAAATATTAGCTAGGGAGCTGCTGTGGACGAAAGTGATTTTGAGGTACAGTTTATTTAAGAGACCCTACAGTAATAAGTTTTGGGAGCTAATTTTTTAGGGACCTCTTGGAGTCGCTCCTAATGGAAAACCGTAGCCCTAAGCTTTTTGGTTGTTCTGTAATTCTTCTTGCTTCAGACTCGTCAGTGAGCGCAGTACGTCGTTTAGAGCTTCTACCTGACGATGCCTGGAGTATGGACGTCCTTCCTCCGTTCTTCTAAATTGTAAGTCGCATTGATTTTTTTTATATAGAATTTGTTATATATCTAGACATTTATTATATCTAGATACGTGATAAAATAGAGATATTAAAAAAGTCAAAACAACTTACAATTTAGAACGAAGATAGTACGCAACACGTAATGGTCTGGAATTGCCGGTGCATGGTGCGTTATACCATAAAATCATATAAGTATCCTAAAATTATACTATAAAATTCTTTAGACTCTACATGATAAGAACTACATAGTTTTACTGTTTTACACTTAAAAAATATTTTGCCTCTCTTCATAAATAAACAAAGTTAACCATGGTCAAATTTGTTTATTTATAAAGAGAAGAAAAATAGTCAATTTCAATGCAAAACAATATTTTACTATTCTCATCACGTAGAATCTAAAGGATTTTATGGTATAATTTTAGGGTACTTATATAATTTTATTTATATTTTATAAAAGTATTTTGTTAGGCACGGTGTCCACCAATTAATTTATTAAGAACTAGAGTGTTTTTTAGCAAATCTTAATTTTTTTAGTGTCTAGCAGTAAAGAGTGGTTACTTACAGTGTTCTGTGGTAAAATTGACCTAAAGAAAAAGATGGACTAGCTAGATGGATTTATTAGGAAAGAGCACTGTCATATGGATAATCTGTTTCATATTCTGTAATAATTTTACACTCTCTAAGAGCTCCTTAGACCTTTTTATGTCACTGTAGTGCTTAGGAGCCGGAACCAGTAAAGCCAAAAAAAAAAACACGACTTCGCATGCTCCTCCTACCTGGAGGCTAGGACAGAGAAAAAAAGGCTTCACGCGCTACACTACTACACGGTATTGTGATTTGTGAAATCAAAGTTAGAACAGAGAGAAGTACTCCATCCGTCCTAAATATATGTCGTTTTTAGTTTTTTGCGCCATAAGTTTAACTTGATTTATAGAAAATACGTGCAATATTTATATCCCCAAATAAACTTGTTAAAATACTAGATTGAAAGATCTTTCCAATGATATATTAGTTATGACAATAATCGATGATGCTTATTATTTATAAAAATTACCAGCAATTGTTTCTCTAAAAACAAAAGTGATAGATATTTTAGGACGAACGGAGTATGCCAAATGAGCCCTTAATAATTAAAGTATTAAACAACATGCTTGAAACAAAAATAGAAAATACTAGAAATCGAGATAACATTTAGTCATTGACATTTACTGACTATAATTATAATTGGCGTTTCCAGTGGTCAAGGAAAAATACCCAAACCAGTTATAAATTTTGTCAAGTGTCATAAAATTTGGCATTTTTCACTTGTGATGGAAAATATCCAACAAAGTTTCTATTCCCTAGTCGCAAGTCGTAACTAGCCCAAGATATGGCCCGCCTGATTGTGCACGCATGGAACCGACTAGAAGGAGGATACTGTGGAAGCGTTTGGTTGGTTGGTAGGAGATGGACAAAGTCTTAGGACATTTCTAGCTTTGTATATATACTCTTAATATGTCAAATTTACATCTGAACAGTAGCCAAATTGAATACGAGTTTCAATTAGACATTCCTTTTATTTTTATTTCAGCGATTTTCTAAGTCAAAATACCTTATGTAATTATCCGCTTGTTTCTATGCTTCAACTGTTTATACCGCCGTAGGTAATGGGTAATGCTGGTGCGCTACTACGAATAATAGGATGAAGGCATTGCTTAGTCTGAAGGCAAGGGTCCTTTCCTCCCTTTCTAAGTATTTTTGATAAGTCAAGCGCTTTTAAGTTTAATTAACTTTGACCAAATATGTTTAAGAAAAAACATTAATATTTATAATATATAATTAGATTGTTGAATCTCTATTTCATAATAAACCTATTTGAAGATACAAATGTTGCTATTCTTTTTACAAATCTAGATAAATATGAGAAAGTTTGACCAGTTGAATACTGTAGCAACACTTTTTTTGTGAACGTATCTTTGCGACACGTATTTCATTAAAAAGGAGTATACAATATCATTATCTTATCCACAATCGAGTGTCACATCCTTAATTAGGATTACTAAGTGTTATCTATAGTGCAAACTGCAATATAAACTGCCAATACAAGTGACTGTGAAGTAGTACATGCACATTGCATGACGTGCAAGCACACGATACACCTAACGACGTGTTTGGTTCCTTGCGCTGTAATGATAATGTAAATGGATTTAATTTAAATATCACTCCTGACGGTAACGTCGCCAGCTTTATTTTATTTACGGGGGACATAACATAACAGTTCGTAAAATCTAAGGATTTGATGGGAAAGCAGCTCATTGGCCGCCCCAGCAAAATAATTCAGTCAGCGCCTTATCGGGCGGGCAAAGTCAGCGACGAGCGCGATCTGTGTAGTTTCCACCGCCAGTTCAGCGTGACCAAAGCAGATTACATGATCGGAGACACTGTCCACCTCCACCTGCATTGCAGCACAAGTACCAGCTAATTATATTATATAGGTGATTTCTTTGTAGGTACGGAGCCGTTGATCGGTTCAGGACAGAGACCGTTGGATAAAAATTGTACAAGACTTGAGCAGATAATATTCAGGAAAGCGGCATCACAGTGACTGTATACATTAGTACTGTGGGACGCCAGTTTCAACGGATAGTTTCAGTGATTCAGTGGCATATGCCGTTCAAGAGATCCACCTAAGAGACGCAGAGGACTGAACCGTCTGGAGATAGACATCTGATGATCAATTCTCGGTGAGATTCAGCTTATACAGCACTTCACCTTTGCACCCAATCCCCGGTTGCAGCTTAGTCTGGGAGACGTGGGCGCCACTACGTGTCAAGTTGTTTCTTTGGTTGGCTCTACGCCGAAGCTAGTGGACTGAGACCGCAGATGCCACCATGGGCTGGACACAAACGAGTCTTGCTACCTATGTGATCAAGAGAAGGAAACCATTGATCATGTCATGGTTTCCTGTTCCTTCAGCAAGAGTGTGGTGGGCCATCTTTGATAGACTCGGCCATCCAAAAGGACTCAAGGATCACGACACTGTCCTATGTTGGTGGACTTCGTGGAGGTCGTTATGGACTGGAGACTATAGGCGGGGCACGGACTCGGCCTTCGCTCTCATAGCCTAGGAGCTTTGGAAGGAACGCAATACGAGGTGCTTCCATGGGGCCTCCACCAAGCTACAGCAGATCATCGCCGTCATCAAGCGTGAGGCCGAGCAGTGGGTTTTGGCAGGTGCCAAGAACCTTGGTTGTTTGATGACCAATGTAATACCGTAGGCAAGAGGTAGTCTAGGGGTGGCCTGTGCTTTAGTGTAAATTTTTCTCTACTCCCTTCGTCCCTAAAAGGAATGTGATTCTTAGAAACTGTGTCAGTCAAATATTTTTAACTTCAACCGACTTTATAGAAAAGAATAATGATATTTATGACATAAACTGAGCATATTATGAAAATATATTCTATGATAAATCTAATAATACTAATTCGATAACATAAATCTTAATGTTTTTTCTAGAAATTCGGCTAAAATTTAACAAATTTGACTTAGGACAACTCTAGAAATTACTTCTTTCAGATGCGGGTGGAGTATATGATAAGTTTTCTATGCCGGGCATGTACAACGCAGTCTATTCGTGCCGTCTGTATGCTATCAGTTTTGCAAAAAGGACCCCGACGGAGCTAAGAGACGGGGAGGTCGTCGCCTCACGAGAGGACGACCCAGGCTCGTGCTCCGAGAAGAAATTTTCGCCTGGAGTAAAAGGCCTCGATCCCGTGTGGCGGGAGGGAGCAACGCAACGATGGCGTCGATCTTGCGCCGCACCAAACTGCTTCTTTCTCATCTCGTTCTCTGGTCGTCGCAAGCACGCGGACGACCTCTGACCGGCCGTGTGATCCGCACGCAGGCGAGGTCCGCCCCGCCACCGCGAACCGCGTCGGCAAGATCTGCCGTTGGCTTCGAGCGGGCGAGCTCCGCTTGCTGCGAGCCACGAGCTTCACGCAGGCGACCTCCGCCCCGCCGCCGCGAGCCGCGCCAGGGAGCTCCGCCGGCCGCTGCACGGAGGAGCATGTGAAGTGCAGAGAGCTTCATGCAGATTTTCAGTTTCACGAACTTGTACAGCGGAGAAAGCTAACAACGAAAGTCACTGGCAGAGCCAAGGCCCGGCCACCCTGGGCCGGTGCCCGGGCTCCCCTGCCGCTAGCCGCACGTACATACGTACCTGAGGCTTCCTCTCGTCTCCTCGTGCGAGTGTGTAGGGCGTGGACTGCATGCAAGAGTGACTGACACGCAGCAGATGCAACCTAGCTCTCCTTCTCTCCCAAAGCTGTTGTTGCTTGTGAGTTGTGACGTGAGATTAGGGTGCCGTGCGATGAGCCAGTGAGCCATCAGCCCATCACAACCACACAAGCTACTCCTGATTTTGCAAGTTCCAACAAAAATTGCAAGTAGATAATTTCATTTATGTACTATAAGATTATTTTAGTTTTAAGCTATCATGGTTGTCTAATTTTAGATATCTATATATATAATAAACCTTTAAATGTGGTGAAAACCTTACGCTTCATTAATCAATTTTTTCTCTTACTTACCTATATTAACACGTACTCTACCTTCATGCTGAAAATTTAGGACACAATCTTTTATTTGATTTTGCCTGCTAAGAAATCGTAGCTTGATCTAATATGTATTTATGTGTGTAGCTCTTGTTACTGGTATGCATATAGCTTATTGTCTCGCCCAGGCTCTCTAAAACTCTTGGCTCCGCCACTGACGAAAGTACCGTATCTGTGTCATCTAGGAGTGCTAGCTAGGAGCCTAGGAGTAGCAGGGCGCAGTACTGTATCTGTATTATGTTTTATTTGATTTATGAAAGTTTTGTTCTACTGAATCATCTTAGGGTCATGCACAGTGACCCAGAAGGGGTGGCACATGCAGACAGTTGAATTAATTCCACCAGTGAGAGGAGCCGCATGCAGACGATTGTATTAATTAGGCCAATGAGAGGAGTTGCATGTGGCTAGAAAGATGTGAAAACTGTGGTCCCTAACTTAGACGACTTCGACTCTTAGAAAAAAATTCGGTAAGATGACTCCAATAAATGAATGGAGGGAGTATTATATTATATATATTAATATAAAATTTATATTTATGGTTCTAGAAAATATTATAACCTTGTCATCTTATTTATGTTTGAATTTTTTATCAACAAGCAACACAATAGCTATATAAATCATATTTACATTTGATCATGACTATATACAAGCATTAAAAACTTAACAAACAGCTAAACAGACGATCCATTGTATGTGCTTTGTCTTTTTAGCTATCTATATAATATATGACATCATCATATAGAGGTTGTACATGTCCTAAGGCCGATCTCAATGGGGTTTTATGGAGTGTCATGCACATTTATTAGGATGCCACATCAGCAAATTTGCACTTTTTGTATGAAATGAAGAGGAGAGAGAAGGAACTCGTTTCATCACCACGACACGAGCCGGACAACGTTTCCCACACCACGAAACCGGATGGAAACTCTCGCTAAAGAAGGCTTTGCGTTTCATCGGAAGGGGAATGCGGGCTTGGGCGGGCGCCTCCGCCGCCGCGAACCACGCGAGCGCCTCCGTCGCTCCTCTAAAGCCCGCCCGCGGGAGGGTGGTCCGCCCGGCCGCTGGCCGGAAGGAGGCCAGGTGCGCTGTTGCTCCCCTCCGAAGCCCGCCACGGGGGGGGAGGTCCGCCCTCCGCGGGATGCCGCTCCTCCGCTCCTCTGAAGCCCACTGTAACACCTCAAGTGTTAAGCTTGCATTAGGCACCTAATTAATTAACTTAATCATCATTTATCATGGCATAAGCATCATCAAGCATTAAACCCTAAATGCATTATCATTTCATGTGCTTTGCATTTAAATTCTTAATTGCTTGCTTGCTTGTTTATTTAGTTAATTAATTACCTTGCAAATCACTTGATCAAGTTTGGATCCACTTGCCCATCACTTTGAAAAGGTTTTAACAAAATTTTGGTTTGCAAAAGATTTGACAAATTTTAGAGCAAAAGAAAAGGAATTGAAAATCTCCTTTTAATGCCCTTCTTTCAAAATGAAATTGTAATTCAAATTCTATTTGGAATTTTGACTTGACCCTTAAATAAAAGTTGTTCAGTTTTTAATTCTCTACAATTTTTGTTTTTGGCACTCTCCCTGAAAATGCTTTTAAATTAGTCAAAAAGGGGTATTATTCTTGGTTCAGATTTAAATAAAAAAAAAAAAAGAACCGCAAGAACCGGCGGGCCGCTTTCGCCCCCTCCGCCCACGGCCCGCGCCCCTTCCGTGCGCTGCGCCGCGCGCGCCAGCGCGTCGTGGCCGGCCGGTTCGAGCCGCGCGCGCCACGCGCCTTCGCCGTCACGGCGGCGGCGCCGCGTGGACGGGCGGCTTGGGATGATAGGCCCCACGCCCGGCAGACGACCCGGCCGTCACCCCGAAATGGGAACACGCCCGCTCCACTCGCCCGCACTCGCCACTCTCTCTCGCTCTGCCTCCCACGCCAGCGTCCCCAGCCCCGTAGCGGCGTTCGTGTCGTCGCCGGCGCGTTCGCCGCCGTTGAGCCACCACCGCCCGCGTCTCGGCCGTAATCGAACCGCTCGCCTTGCTCCACCCTTTAGCACCACCAACCGCCGCCACATTATACTGGTAAGGGCCAATGCCGGTCATCTTTCTTGCCGCCGGCGGGAGCCGAGCTCACCGGAGCTGCGCTCACGCGGCCGGCCATCCTCCACCGCTTCTGCATGCTCGCCACCACGTGCATAGGAAACCCTAGACCCTGCATCAGCTTCCCGCAAGCTCACTCGAGCCAATGCGAGCCTAGCAGCCGCCACGCCGTATCTCGCCGGAGCTCCCTTCCGCCGCCGTGCCGCCATGCACGCGGCCAGGGAGCACCGAAGCTTAATCCACCGTGCAAACCCTAGGGTTAGCCCCGCCTTTGCCTCGTGCACTTGCTGCGCTACTCACGGGGCCCGCCGGTGCCGGAGACGGCCGCGCCGCCGCCGCCATGACCGCCGCACCCGCCGCGAACCTCGCCGCCGTTGCTAGAGTGCCTCGCAGCTGCGCCGTGAGCGCGTCACCGTGTGCGCCGCACCACGCGCCGAGCACGCCGGTGGCATTGGTTGCGCCGGAGAGCTCACCGCCCGGCGAAGAGCTAGCGTCGCCGGTGCAGCTCCCCCTGCCTCGACCCCTGGCCAGTGGGGCCATGGACCAGAGGGTCCCGGCCGCCAGTGACTCACGGTCCACTGGACCGGGTCCAGCCAGGGCAGGGCGCTCGGTTTTGATTTTTAAATGAAATTCCAGATTTTGTTTTTAATGGTTTTAATTTCATAGCTGGTGCAAATGTGATCCAAATTGAGTGAGATTTGTTTTGCTAGGTTTTTAGTCATGTGACCTACCTGTAAAATATATGAGATGCAATTTTTGTAATACTTTTCTGTATAGATTTATTTAAATGCTATAAATGCTGAAATCTGGTTAAATGCATGGTAAATTGTATATTGCTCAGAAAAATGTGAATCTGGTTTTGTTAGACTTGTTATGTGATGTACTTTCTGGAAAAAATATGTATCATGCAGTTCCTATGTAAAAATACTGGAATATGATTTAAATTCAATTCTGGGCTGATTCTTGAATGATTTTTAGTAAATTAATTATGAGGAGTTATGACCTGGTAATTTTTTATGACTGCTCCTATGCTAAGAAGTGTCTAAGAAAAATATGAAATCTGTTGTTTAACAATTTTCACAGTGTAAAGTAATTAAAAGTGCTTTTCTGCCCTGTTACTTGTTATTTTTGTGTAGGCTGTTATACTCCATGAAATGTGATGATAATTTTATCATGAGTCTCTGTTGGCATGATATAGCTACTGTAATTTTTGTAGAATTTTCTGGACTGTTTAGACAGAGGTCACAGTTCAAGTCTTTAATTTCACATGAAATGATGAGGCTTTGAATTAATGGTTTTAATAAGTTCTATATTGCTTTTTGGGCACTTTTAATTATGTTTTGTTTGCTGGTCATGTTATGCAGTGCCATATCAGAAATATGAATGTTTGACTTATGAGTAGTGTGACTTCTCTTTATTACATGTGTGTTGTGTGTGTGCATGCCCACCTTCTTTATACACTTATCTAAGTGTTTAGAGAAGAGATATGCACATACTCAGTAAATGAGATAAAGTTGTTAGTAGAAAGGAGATATGCACCTACTCTGTCAAACGAACTGTTAATCATCTTCATTCATGAGCATCGCACCTATGCATTATTTATGTTTATATCGGGCATTTTGCATCATACAGGTTCGCAGGGAGGGCCCCCTAACTTTATCGTACGAGGAGAGCCCAGTCGAGGAGCAGCAGCAGGAAGGACTCGAAGAGGAGCCGGTGACCGAAGAGGACGATCTACCTGAGTGTCCGAATCACTTCGCGAGTGATTTCGAGAAAGGCAAACACCGGAGCATTACTTACCTATGCTTTTTAACCGTTTGATTATGCTTTATGATTGATGCATTAAATATAGGAGTTGATTGCAACCGTTAATGCATTATATCCTTGAATTACCTTTGAATTACCCTACCTTGATTTACCCTGTTAGTCTAGGGCGAGTTTATTGCTTAGCCTGCTTAGACGGTAAAAGTCGGGTGATTTTCTGTCACCCGCGAGCATAGGTGGTTATTTATGATTGATGGAAAGCTTATGTTGACATCATCTGGTTATTGGTTATGGTTATGAAAATTGGAGACCGGGCGGAGTCTTATGGGGTTGTTGGACCATAGTGATTCCGTCTGTGTCGATTAAGGACCGTGCCGTTGCGCGTCCCTCGAGTCATGTTGAACGCATGCCTCACACTTAGCTGGCCGGATAAGTCGTTCCGACCGCGAAGCCTAACACTATCCAGGCCGGCTCTCGATTCGTTCGCACCGTATTGCAGATGGATGGGGGACCACGGGGGCGCGAAGAGTAAGTCCGATGTTCAGCATGGCTGGCTAAGGCAGTCGGGCGGCCCTCGGGTACGGTGGTTCCGGTCGAAACCGCGTTTTGTTCCCGGATATGTGTCACGGTGACCTGTAGCTCACTTTAGCGGGTGAGTGTGGTTTATGTGAGGAATACCCCCTGAGCTCAGTAGTAATCGATTCGAATCGCCATCGTTCCTGGACAGTGAACACTTGACTTAAGCTACGCCATCGTAGTAATGATTATGGAATGTTGATAATGATGATGATGAGTTAAGCTAAATGATTATGGTTACTACTTGATTGCCTAATCATGACTAATATACTATAATGATGCATAGTATAGGTGCTCACCTAGCATAAATAGGAATGGTTAAGCTGAGCTATCACTATAAAATGGTTAGCACTGCTTTTTCGCAAATGAGTCGAGCTATCTCCTGATAAAGCCTGTCATACTCCTTGGAGTCTTTTATTTTAAGTCAGACGGGTAAGTCTAGCTGAGTACCTTCTCGTACTCAGGGTTTTTCCCGCTTGTTGTTTGTGCAGACGGGCATACCTTCCACGGGTACTGCGAGACCTGTCTTTATCTAGTGGATTAAGAGACCAAGGGCAAGGTCATCTCTTAATATTCTCCCCAACTGCTTTTGGTGGATTGACTCTCAGCTGGCATTGTATTAAACTTAAGTGTGTGTTGAGCTGAGTTTTCAAAACTACTTTGTTTTCGCTACTTGAATTTGAGACTTGGTTTGTAATAACTTTTATTTCCGCACTCTGATGTTATTGAACTATTTGTGAAATGTTGTAACATGTGGATGGTGGCGCTAAACTTGTACGATCTTGGTTGATGATGTTTGGTTTGAAATCCTTCGAGATTTCCAGACTACCGGGTTTATAAGGATTTAAGTGTGTTAATCGCTTGCTTAGCGAGTGGTTTTTGCACTTATATTTTTATAAATTGGGCGGTTCTGTTACACCCACCGTGAGAACTAGTGCATCGCCTACAACGGCCTAAGCAATTACTCCCTCCGTCCTAAAATAGATGACGTTTTGGGTGTTCGTGCCACAAATTTGACTCGATTTGTAGAAAATACGTATAATATTTATATCTCTAAATAAATTTATTAAAAAACTAGATCTAAAGATCTTTTCAACAATACTAATTGTGATACTAATCGATGTTATTTACTATTTTTAAAAATTGCCGGTAATTGTTTCTCGGGAAGCGGGAACGATATTCTTTTTGGGACGGAGGGAGTAGTTTGACTGGCTGAAAGGTCCTAAATGGCTAGAGGGGGGTGAATAGCCTAATTAAAATTTCTACAAAGCACTAAACAAACCGGTTAGTATAACAAATGGCGAATGCAAGTGTTGCGCTAGCCTAATGGGGGTTGCAAGCCAACCTAATCAATTCTAGCAAACCTAATACACTAGGCACACTAAGAATAGGGTCGACCGGACGCGGCACCGGAGCGTCCGATCGCGCGGCGTCCGGTGACCCCTGAAAAACGCCGGACTCCACAGCTTGACCGGACGCGTCCGGTCCCTACCGAGACAGCGCCCGGTCATCTCTGAGTGACCATATACTTCCCAAAAACGTCCAAGTCCCGCCTCGCGAGCTCGGCGGGAGGGTTCCATACCCAAATACCATCACCTCTTGCCCTCATGTGCCAACACCAAAGTGTCTCTCCACTTGTGCACGTGTGTTAGCATTTTCAAATAAATTTTGCAAGAGATTGTTAGCAAACTAGGTCCCTAATGCATATGCAAAGTTATTGCTCACCTAGTGGCACTTAGATAGCCGATATTGTGCGACATTGCCCCTCTTAATAGTACGGTTATCAATCCTAAATCCGGCCATTAACTTCTCTACTCGCCTATGGCCGGCAAAATGGAAATGCCCTAGCATATATCTTTGCCTCTAGCATTCCATCTTGCTCATCTTCCTTCATCTCCAAGGGTGGCACTTGATCACTTGTGGTCTCCACCATCACCTTGATCTCCACTCAACCCTTTGGCTTGGACGTTCCCTTTCTCTAATGCTACACACTTAGCAATAGGGTTAGTCCTAGGTTTCATCAATTGGCCAAAATCAAACTAGGGCTATCAATCTCCCCTTTTTGGTAATTGATGACAACCTTCACAAAGATAAGAATTAAATTCAATTTTGACTTTACACCACTTGTCCAAGCAATTTGAGCTTATGAAAAGAATTGGACAAGTCATGTAAAACATATTTGGTAGCTATGGCTCCCCCTATATGTGTGCTAAGAGTTTGGATTAGAAGCTTTGCACACATGATGGATAAATCGGTTTTGGGAGAGTCACTTCTACTAAATTGATGCTAAGGTGTATAGAATGGACCTTTGAAGCGTGATACCATCGGAGTGCACATCATGAACCATCCTTAGCACCAACTCTAGCTAGAAACAATAAATAGCTAGAAACCCCGTGAGATCAACATTAGAAGCACGGTTTCTAGATACCATTTGGAAAGCACCAAGAAAAATGCTACTTCTAGCTAGAACCTATACATGCTAGTAATCAATTCATCAATCAAGATCTATACTAGCAAGTACCACACAAGCAAGAGAGATACCACTTATGAAATCACTTATGAAATGAATACTCTTAAGTGCAATGTAAGCAATCATATGGACATGCACATTCAAGTGCAATCAATTGTGTTCATGAGCTTGCTTCCCCTACTTGTGTGCTTCAAAATTTTGATTTGATCCCTTTCCATTCTTCAATCTTTATCTACTCTCCCCCTTAATCTTTGTATTCTCTCCCCCTTTGTCATCAATGACCACAAAAGGTATATGATCATGCTTGGTGTAGACTTGAAATCATAGAGGGAGCTTGAAATAGAGAGATGATCACTTAAAGTTGAGGATCATTTGTTTACATAAACTTCCTTCTCTTGTGGTTCAAACTAGTAAACTTGCATAAGTAATCTAGCTCGGTTTGAACCAATGACAAACTTCTTCACACATCTTTCAATGGTTATCTTGTCAATGTTGAACTAGATCCTTTCTTGCTCATTTAACTAGATTAAACACTAGGGTCACATTCTCATGAACAAGTCATATTTAGCCACTAGATCATACAAGATATAGAAGCAATAGTGGCATAATATGTACTAAAAAACACTTTGTTTTCATGAATGAGCCTAATAGCAAGAGATACCACTAGAAGAAATGTCTATATGCTCTAATCAAGTCCTTATTAAGTATGAATGCATCATGCCAAACAATTTCACCTTTGCATTAGTCGAAGGAGAGGCATGTCATATAGTTGGGGGTGTATTTATCTCATGTTGGAGAAGTCAAGAATGTTCAATTCATTTCTCAATGTGCAAAATCTCTTCTCATCAAGTGGCTTGATAAAGATATCGGCAAGTTGATCATCGGTGCCAACACTCTCAATAGAAATATCTCCCTTTGCTTGGTGATCTCTAATAAAGTGATGCCTTATGTCAATATGCTTTGTCCTTGAATGTTGAACCGGATTGGTGGTGATCTTCACGGCACTTTCATTGTCACATAGCAATAGAACTTGTTCGAATTTGATTCCAAAATCCTTCAATGTGGCCTTCATGCATAGTAATTGAGCACAACAACTCCCCGCACTAATGTATTCGGCTTCGGCGGTAGAGAGTGCAACATTATTTTGTTTCTTGGATGACCATGAGACAAGTGACCTTCCTAGCAATTGGCATGTTCCACTAGTGCTTTTTCTATCCACCTTGCATCCCGCATAGTCGGAGTTCGAATAACCAATCAACTCGAAGTTTGACCCCTTAGGATACCACAATCCAATATTTGGTGTGTGCTTAAGATATCTCAATATCCTCTTGGTTGCTTTCAAATGACTTTCTCTTGGTGAAGCTTGAAACCTTGCACATATGCACACACTAAACATGACATTCGGCTTAGAAGCGGTCACATAGAGTAGGCTTCCAATCATGGACCGATACAACTTTTGATCTACTATGTTGCCACTTGTATCCAAATCAAGATGACCATTTGTTCCCATTGGTGTCTCAATTGACTTGACTCCTTCCATTCCAAACTTCTTCAACATGTCCTTGATATACTTGCTTTGACTCATAAATGTGTCTGTCTTCTATTGCTTAATTTGTAGACCAAGGAAGTAACTAAGCTCTCCAATCATAGACATCTCAAATTCTTTTGCCATCATTTCCCCAAATTCTTCACAAAAGTTTTGGTTGGTTGATCCAAAGATAATGTCATCCACATAGATTTGCAACACAAACAAGTCATTTCCAATCTTCTTGGTGAAGAGAGTGTTATCAACCTTCCCCATCTTGAACCCTTTAGAGAGTAAGAAATCTCTCAATCTCTCATACCATGCCCTTGGAGCTTGCTTCAAGCCATAGAGAGCCTTCTTCAACTTGTAGATATGGTTGGGCTTCTTGATATCTTCAAATCCTAGGGGTTGCTCAACATACACTAGTTCATTGATGAATCCATTTAAGAAAGCACTTTTCACATCTATTTGATATAGCTTGATGTTGTGGGCACAAGCATAGGCTAATAAGATTCTAATTGCCTCCAATCTTACAACCGGTGCATAGGTTTCTCCAAAGTCAAGACCTTCAACTTGAGTGTATCCTTGTGCTACCAATCTTGCTTTGTTTCTCACAACTATGCCATCTTGATCTTGCTTGTTCCGGAATACCCACTTGGTGCCAATGACATTATAATTCTTTAGATGCTCAACTAGTTCCCAAACTTGATTTCTTTCAAAGTTGTTGAGCTCTTCATGCATGGCATTGACCCAATCACAATCCATCAAAGCTTCTTCTATCTTCTTTGGTTCTATGGATGAGATAAATGAATAGTATTCACAAAATGATGCCAATCTTGATCTTGTTTGCACACCACTTCTAATGTCACCAACCACTTGATCTAGAGGATGATTCCTTGCAATATGAGTTGGTTGGAGAACTTGAGGTTGAGCATTTGAGCTTGGTTGATCACTTGGTTGAGATGATGTACTAGCCCCTTGATCTTGCACTTGAGAGTCATTAGCTTGAGTTTGATCTTGAGAGCCACTAACTTGCACATTTGGAGACACAATCACTTGATCTTTGTTATCCTCAACATCTACCACTTGTGTTGGCCTAATGTCACCAACATCCATTTCCTTCATGGCTTGTATCAATTGAGTTCCTCTCACATCATCTAGATTTTCTACCTCATCTTGAGAGCCTTTGGTTTCATCAAATTCAACATCATGCACTTCTTCAACGATGTCATGAGTGAGATTCCAAACTCTATATGCTTTACTTGTAGTGGAGTAACCAAGTAGGAATCTGTCGGTGTTTGACCACCGATAGCCTGCCACGGGGTTCCCGTAGCAGTTGATTTGGATCTCGGTGAACAACTAGAGCTCGGTGGTTTCACGCAAGAGACACACGGTTTATCCTGGTTCGAGCCCTCGTCGTCGAGTAAAAGCTCTACTCCAGTCGGCCTTGGCCTTTTGCGTTGGATTGATGTCTGATCGTGTATTGTTCGTCTGTTACAAAAGAGGGTGCTCTGGTTCCTTTTTATAAGAGGAAAAGAGCCAGAGCTATGGTTTCTAATCCTAGCCGGATTCAAAGGAAGTGTTCTGTTCTGATTACAGAGGTTACTTTCTATTTGTCTAACTAGGATGATCCGTATTCTACTCGGATCCGTCCTTCTTGCTCTTGTCCCGACGGGAGCCGTCTTTGGTGAGTAGCCGTCTACGTCCCGTATCGACAAGCCCCCGAGCATTTCGAAGTAGAATTCGGGGAGCGCCTTGCTTTACGGAGTGATGCTTCGAAGTGGTCTAGCTGAAGAATTGTTCCCTTTTGTGCGCCGTAGGTGCACTCATTGAGTGTAGCCCCGAGCCTCTTGCTACTTATTTATAAGTAGTTGGAGGGTCTTTTGAAAAAAAGAAAAGTTGAGGGTGTATACCCCTGTAGCCCCCCGAGCCTTCATCGAGTTGTTTTGGTCAAAAAAAGAAGTCGGGCGATGGCTTTTATTTTAAGTTAATCGTAGCCTTCGAGCTTTCCGATTTCTTTCTTTGCGGGTAACCTTTAGGTGCAGCCCCCGAGCTTTTTTTCCGAGTTCTTCTTTAGCTGCACTCCCCTGAGCTTTTTTCGAGTTCTTCCTTAGCTGCAGCCCCCGAGCATTTTTCGAGTTCTTTCGTGTAGAAAACGGACAACGGCTCGTGACTTTGCTTTTACTTGTCCTTTATGTGCGCTTTTTATGGTTGGGCGTTGGCGGTGGTGGTATAAAGGCTTTTTTGTCTTGGGATATGCCGGAATATACTCTTACATTTGCTCTCTTTACTGCCCTCTTTTTATTGTCCTTGTCAATGCTTCTACGAATTGGTGAACTTGGTCTATGTACGCCGATCTTGGCCTATAAATTGCACTTTCCTTTCGGTTGCTTTTGAGTCTTGTAGTATGCTTCTTCCCTGTTCTTGTGACAATGATAGTTTGCGAGGTTGAACAGCCCCCCGGGCTTCTTTCTTGTTCTTCGGTATGGTCTTCTTAGTGGGTAGAAGAATTCTTGAGATAGGGATTAGAGGCGGACTAATCCCGGAGTAGCATTGTGATTGGAGGCTCGCGGCGGGTAGAAGAAGTCTTGAGATGTGCCTTGTCTTTGGGTCATTTTGCACTCTTAGTACCTCTTTTCCCTCTGCCAGGGGCTATGCTTTTGCGTGGGAGGGTTCTTTGAGCCGCACGATCTTCTAGCCGTGTGCGGTGCGGATCCGCCGCCCGATGCGTAGCTGGAGCTCTCTTGTTCACATGGGGTTCGATCCGACTTGTTCTTGGAGAGGCCCGATGTGATGCTTGATCAGTCAGTGCTCCTTTTAGCGATCTTGGATGCACTGCATTGGGGTATCCAGGTTGCTTTGGATCTGCTTTCGGCTCATTGCGCCTCGAGGTAGTGCGGGGTCTGCAACGGCGACGGTCTTGGATTGTGCGTAGTTTGTCTTCTATGACAGAATTCCACTGGGTTCCTTGTAGACTGTAATTTTCTTCTATGGCTAAATTCTACAGGGTTCCTTGTAGCCGTTGTTTTAATGTTCTTTCTGAATTCGATGGGTCTTGTAAGACTTGTAACCTTGTATCCTGTAATATTGAAGAATATTTGATCCTGCAATGATCCGAGTTGTTTTGTCCTGAGTTTATGGTTGTCCACCTTCGAGCCGACTTGTTCTTGTTTGATATGAAGACTGTCTATCTTTGAGTAGACTTGTTTTGGCTTAGAAGTTGACTGGCTTCCTTCGACTGGAGTTGTTCGTGGCCGTCTTCTTTTGTGTCGACTTGTTATGATAATTTTGGCAAAGCTACCCTTCCTTGTAACGGTACGATATTTTACCCCGTGATTTAAGGGTTTACTGGACCTTTCCTGTTACTGCGCCTTGTATCCGTTGGCCTTTTTACCGTTGTCCTTTAAGTGGGCCTTTTAAGACCGGTCTATAAATTGGTCGCGTTATCGTTCTTCTTCTTCACCTTGCCTTTGCTTCCTGAAACCCTAGCGCCGTAGAAAAAGTCCCCAAATCTTTGTTCTTGCATTGCCGCCACGCATCCTCCTCTTAGTTTGGGTGCTTGATTCGTTGCATGGGAAGGAAGAAGGTGGCCTCCAAGAAGTCGGTAGTTGAGAAGCCAGTTCTTGAGGAGGAGGTCGACGAGCAGTTGAATCCCGAGTTTACTGCTATGAAGGCCATCGCGAAGAACTTCCCCTCTCCGACTGCTCAGGAGAAGCATCTGGTCGAGCTACAGGAGTGGGGGATGATCCAGCCCAAGGAGTTTTTCGGTTGGGTTGCTCCTGGTGAGCATCGTGTTCCTGTTCCTCGCCCAGGGGAAATTGTTCTTTTTATTTCTTTTGTTCGCGCCGGGCTCTGTCTTCCGGTTTGTTCCTTCCTTCACCGTTTTCTTCGCTATTTTTGCATCTCTCTCCATGATCTTACCCCGAATGGAGTTCTTCATCTTTCTGTTTTTGTTCATTTTTGTGAAACTTTCCTTGGCATTCCTCCTTCCCTAAATCTGTTCCGCTTTCTTTTCCGCCTCAAGCCGCAGCCCCGTAATGATTCCCTCCACACCCTTGGTGGATGTGGAATTCAATTTCGGTAGGGGCGTAAGTCGAGCCACTTCTTTGAGTACGATCTTGTTGAATCCATGAAGGATTGGCGGTCCGAGTGGTTTTATGCTGGTAATCTCGATGGTGGTGCTGGTGCTCCAGCACTCAAAACCTACTCGGGGGTCCCGCCTGTTCCTAATGATCGGTGGGAGAAGGAGCAGACTTATTTTGCCGAGTTGACTCTTCTCCAACCCCTCTTCGATAGGATTAGTTACTTGAAGCGAGAATGGCTTATCTGGTTTCGCCATTGTGGCAAGCTATCTTTCGCCGAGTACAGCCTTTGAAGGCACGGGAGCATTTTGGCTTCGAGTACTCGGTCTTTGAGGATCCCTCCCGAATGGTGGCCACGACCGAGTTATCTAATGGTGTGGTGCTTGTGCGCCTCCAGAAGATTTTGAAGGGAGCGTCGGTGGTCCCCATGATTGGCTTTGAGTACTCGGCCAGCAATCCTCCTCCTGCTGTAAGTTATATTTTCTTGTTTGAATTTTTATTTTCCGAGTACTATTTGATTAATACTGACTTGTCTTTTGTTCTTTTTGAAGCCTTTTGGCAGGGATTTTGATGCCGATGCCTCTCTTTATGTTGATGGGGAGATTGCTCCTCTTCCTGCTCCTCCGGCTGCTCCTGGTCATAAGGTAATTGGAGGCCGAGTTGTTTTGCCGGGTATTTCTTTGACGGAGCCTTCTCTTCAGTATGTTCCTTATCAGCCGGTGGCCCTTCCTCGAATTACTCGTGCGGTGCGAAGAGACCTCTTTGCGGGAGATTCTTCTTCTTCGGCCCGCACGTAAACGGGCGCGTTCTTCTCCTTCCCCTCAACCTTCAGGTAACCTTCTGATAGGTGAGAGATTGTTTGATTTTTCTGACTTGTTTACTTTTTTTGGAAAGTAGTCTTGATTCTTTTTTTGGTAGAAGGTGGATCAGTTCTTCTTTTTGAAGATGAGGCTGAGGATGTTGACAACTCTCCCCTTCTTCGCCGGTGAGTGTTATCTTCTTGGTTTTGGCGTGTATACTTCTTTGCTCTTTTAACTTTGGTTCTGGCTCCCTTTAGCTCCCGGTCGACTTCTTCTCAACCTCCAGTTTTGGGACCCTTGCTGGGTCCTGCTCCTTCGTCTGCCGGGTTGTTGGTGGATCTAGAGCAGGTCATGTCTTCTCCACCACCTCGGCCTCGTATTGCTTTCCGTCGTCCTCCTAAGTAAGTTTTTCTTCTTTCTGACTTCTTTCTTATTTTCTTGCATCATTTGTCTTTAACTTTTTTGGTTTTTTGTAGGTTATCTGCTGCTATTTCTTCTGCTCCGGCTTCTGACTCTGAGAAGACGGAGAGTGTTGGTGTGGTGGGTCAGGTGCCTTTGCCTGACCCCAATCCTGCTGTGGAGTCTACTCAAGCGGTTGTGGCGACTTCTTCAGGAGCGGACAAGTTGCCATTTGCCCAACCCCTAACTTCTCCTCATCCTAGGGTTGGGTGTTCTCCTCCTTTGTCTCCTTTTTATCCTCCTTGGAATTTTGTTCGTGATTTGAAGTTGATGCAGGATTTGGAAGAGGATTTTAATCCGAGTTCTCGCCTTAAGAGGCTTGAATTAGGGTTTAAGTCCTTTGCTGAGCAGTTTCAGGTAGGACGGCTTGTTTATAGATTCTCTTGTCTTGTTCTTTTTCCTTAATTTCTTTCTATCCATATGCAGGAATACGTAAGCGATTTTGACATCTTCTTTGGCTCGTCTGAGTCTCAAAAGAAGTTGTTGGATGAGCTGGCTTCTCTGCGGCTGGCGCTTGATGAGGAGCGTCAAGGACGTCAATCATCGGAGATTGCCTTGAGAGCTCAGGTTGTTGCTGCTATTGAATCCGAGAAGGCTTCTCGAGATCTCCAAGGTACTTGTAAATGCTTTTTTTTTGTTGCGTATAATTTTGTCACTGCTTTTTCTCTGACTTCCTTCTGCTTTCTTTTTCAGCTTTGAAGAAAAAGTACTCGGAAGAGAGGCGAAGCTTTGAAGCTTGAAGTAAAACCTTTTTCGCAATGACTCGGAGAAGGTAAAGGAGGATTTGAAGAAACTTTAGCCGGGCTCGGCTGATTAGGCGTGGTGTTGATCGAGATCTTTTGCAGGCTAAGGCATCAATTGAAGACTTGTTCCGCCGTCTCAAGGCTTCGAAGACAAGTGGTCGGCTCTGGCTGAGTTACGTCCAAGGTCTTGCTTCCATCTTGAGGAGGCCTGAAGATTTGGTGCGATGTGGGTTCAGTTCATTCCTCGACCGACCGAAGCGGGACCGTTAATTTTGCCAAGGACGCAGATTTTGCTTGGCGTTCGGGGTGTTTTGGCTCGTATCCGAGTAGTTGATCCCAACTTTCCTCTTGATAGAGTGATGGATGGGACTCATACTCCCGAGGATGAACAAGCACTCGCGAGTCCGAAGCCGTTTGTCCCGTCCTTAGCTCGGAGAGTTTACTAATCTTGTAGAGATTACGCCCGGTGCGCGGCCGATGATGGTGGTGATCATCGCCAGTAAACTTCTTTGTTGTAATGAAACTTTGATGCCTTCTCGATTTTGTATAAAAAGAATTTTCTTTCTTGAATCTTGGTCAAATATCTTATTGTTGACTTGAAATGCTTGAATATTTTGTTATCTGTCGTACTCTTTTTGTGAAGCCGTCTTGGAAATGTTCAAAGGCTAGGTTGTAGTCATCTTGTACTTCCATGATTAGTTCGGACCGTAGGCCCTCATCCGAGTTCTATTTCTCTAGAAGTCGGGATAGGTCAAGCTCTCTCTTGGCTCTCATCTAGTCCTGAAAAGGAGCTAGGATAGGACGAGTGTTGACTTCTTTGGCCGTACTCTCATCGGTGTTGTGAAAACAACCCGGAATAGTTGGGCTCAGGCCGGCTTGTAGCCATTTTGCACTTCAACAATTAATTCGGACCGTAGGCCCTCATCCAAGTTCTATTTCTCTAGAAGTCGGGATAGGTCGAGCTCTCTCTTGGCTCTCATCTAGTCCTGAAAAGGAGCTAGGATAGGGCAAGTGTTGACTTTTTTTAGCCGTACTCTCATTGGTATTGTGAAAACAACCCGGAATAGTTGGGCTCAGGCTAGGTTGTAGCCATTTTGCACTTCAACAATTAGTTCGGACCGTAGGCCCTCATCCGAGTTCCATTTCTCTAGAAGTCGGGATAGGTCGAGCTCTCTCTTGGCTCTCATCTAGTCCTGAAAAGGAGCTAGGATAGGGCGAGTGTTGACTTCTTTAGCCGTACTCTCATCGGTATTGTGAAAACAACCCGGAATAGTTGGGCTCAGGCTAGGTTGTAGCCATTTTGCACTTCGACAATTAGTTCGGACCGTAGGCCCTCATCCGAGTTCCATTTCTCTACAAGTCGGGATAGGTCGAGCTCCTTTTTGGCTCTCATCTATTTCTGAAAGGAAGCCGGGATTCTGTACTCTTTATTGAGCAGTGAATCTTTATTGGAAGAATAGTACATGTCTTTTGATTTTTAGGCAAAAACCGTCGCAGAATCGAGAGATGTGCCATGAATTTTTATTGAGCTCCATCTTCGGTCATCGGTTAAGTAGGATCCCGGTCCGTTACTTTTGTTACTATGAAG